>OMNN01101549.1:8720-43252 GCA_900302755.1 Chromis chromis
GGAGAACCCGTCAGATTTAATATTTTGCTTCAGTACAGCGAATTTCTGACAATTTTGCAATAAATAAATTATGTAGCTCCAAATAAAATGGAGTGGACCTGGCTTTTGGTGCCCTTGGGGAGTTGCTCATTTTGCCTTGTTTGTAAGTCTTTTGTAAGTTTTCATAGTGATCCAAGAATAGATACTACATGCTAAATCTTGTTCCCAGCAGTGATATCAGCATCAATGGAATCAATACCCAAAATAAACCATTGAGTAATAGATTACACTCTACATGTTTAGAGAATTCACATGATAAACATTTGCCACCATGCACTAATAAAAGCTGTCACATTTTAACATGCATGTAATTAGCAAACGTCGCTAACGTTATTAGCAAATTAACAATGAAGTTTGTGGTAGTGTCTCTGTGTGAGATGGGCTTTCGAGACACATGGATGACAGGTTGAATATGTAGGCCAACTTATAGGGCTTGACAACAGCAACAAATGCACAAACATGTAGACTGAAACAAACAAAAAATCCCGATGCCACCAACTTCAACCACCAAACTACCTAGAGCAGCCACGAAGCTACATTTACAACATTACCTACTTCTGTTGGAGCACTTTCCACGACTTAGAACACCTACTGAACTAAAACTAAAATATCACGTCAACAGAAAACCTAAGAGAGGAGACGTAACAGATGGTTCAGTCGAAGGGGTATGTGAATGACAGATGATATCCGGGAGGTGAAATATAAAAATGCCACGGCGGTTGTCATGTGGAACAAAAATGTCAGCAAAATGAATGTTATTCAGCATTATTCGACGAAGGGTTGGCTGATTTAACATTTTGAAAATTGCTTGGAACTGAACTTGACATATTATCTTCGATAGCGCCAAAGAAAAAGCATCAACATGGAGAAGCAATACAACCAGGAGTGATCTGGCTCACTCTGAGAAACGGGAACATGGGAGGAGATTAAAAGAAGATTGCCACAGTTTGGACATTGAGGCACGTAATGCGAAAGCCTATTTTGGTCTTTTCAGAGAGCACGTCATTAGCAGTGAAGGTGCAAACATTACGAGATGATCAGATTTATTGGCTTTCCTTCCCTACATGGTTGGTGGATCTATTTTAATCTCAGACGACATCGTGGGAGTGCTACGCAAGTTCACCACTTTCTCATTTGATGCTATCTGACCTCATCCCATCTGGCATACGCGGGTCCAATATGTGCATATTCAAACATGAACCGAACATCAGCGATCACACGTGTGCTTTCTATATTAAGATCTGATTTCCTCAGCATCTTTAAAGTGACACAGTGGATTCAGCTGAGCCTGTATTATTATATAACTATTTATATGACCAAGCTGGTTTGACTGAGGAACTTGTAATCAGAATGACCTACAGCCAGTGTGAGGGGAGCGTGCCTATGTTCCCACAGCCCTATTTTCCCACATTTCTAAGATTTCTTTTGAGAAATAATCATTTTCTTAAGATAAAAACAGGGTTTTCATGTAAATGAGAGGCCAAACCGTGTGGAAATATCTGCATTTTCCCTTCGTGTAAACAGTGTAGTATATTTTCATATACTTAAATAGACTATTTTGTGTTATAATAATAATAATAATTAAGGTTAAATCATTGAAGGTTAAATAATTGTATTACATAATAATTTGAATGTTCATTTGTTTCTGAAGGGTAGAAAAGGTTGTCTCCAGCTGTGAGACTCAATCAAATGTTATAAAATTAGTCTTGGAGTTGGCTCTTCTGGACAGAGCTTGACCTTAGAGGTGAAGAGGTTAGACCAAAGAAGGACTGAAAGAGGAGCCATATGGTCTCTCTTTTTGGTGTGGTCCTTGGGGTATTTTTAACAGTCTAGAAGAAACTATATAAGTGGGAGAGAAACGTAGGGCCAGTGTCTTCACATGATTTGGCCTGAGTGAGACCCGGACAAGGCATTGTCTGTAGATGCTATGTTTGTTCATTAAAAGCCTCCTGAGTGAACAATATGGTGTCGGCAAAGAATCTGTTCTTCTACCATCCGTCATCTAATCATCAAAAGATACTTCAACAGGGTCTTAGAAATGTCAGACATGTGGGAACATAGGGCTGTGGGAACATAGGGCTGTGGGAACATAGGGCTGACCCCAGAGTGAGTCGTATGGAAAAAAGCTCTGCAGCAGGAGATTCGAATATGATGAATGTCCGCTGTTGAGTGATTTTTATTGCACCACTGGACAAACCTTAGATTGGGCACAAGCACAGAAGAGACAAACCAATTTGCTCGAGTGTGACAGCTAACTTTAAACATTATAATCTCTGTCAATTCCGATGCTCAGATGAAAAGGACGGCACTGGACTAAAACGCATCCAACTGAGACCAGACATGTTGTTCTGAGACTGTAAATCTAAAATTGCAAATACAAAACCAACTTAGAAGACATAGCTGAGCAAACAGCACTGTCAGTGTAATAAGCAGCTTTTCCTGTCTCTGTAGGGTGATAACCGGAGCCAGCGTCAGTCAGCTAAGATCTTATGATTATTAACAACTTCTAGACTCTTGTCCTTTTAACTTTCAAGCTTGGTCAAACCTCCACGACTTTAACGAACGGAGTCAAATGTATTTCAGTCTTTAAAATCATATGTTAATATAATACATCTTGATATTTTAATATCCGTTATTAATATTTTAATATTCAAAATTAACACTTTGCAATTTTAATATTACATTATATTCGGTTCATTTTCAGAAATCAGAGAGAGGATACAGAGGAGGAACAAAGCCATGAAGGGAAACAGACAGGATCAAGGAACAAAGACTGGATATAAGTTAAATTTTATCACCATGGACAATGTGGGATCTGGACAGTCAGATAGATGAGCTAACAACCCCAGAGAACAATGGACTGGAGATGAATCGAGACTCTACTACTGTGCGTTTCATAGAGAAATGGCTCCAGATCCCATTGTTACCATCAACTCCTTTCACCACGATCAGGCAGAACCGTCGAGAAAAGAGTGAAGAGGTTGCTGCTTTTATTAACCACCAATGATGCCACCGTGGTCGCATTACAGTGAAAGAACATTTCTGTAGCCCACATATCGAACTGTTAGCTATGGAGCTACATCTATACTGCATAACCTGGGAGTTTCCACATGCCAGCCTAGCTGCTGTTTTCAGTTTGTTACAATGAGACCCCAGACTCTGCATCCCAGTGTTTTCTTGTAGTCTTGTAAAATTTTACAGTTACTAGAGCAAAGTCATTCCATGCCAACTCACCTCGGCCCTCCCAGTTGAGGTTATGGATTTTCTTGAAAAAAAAAAAAAAAAACATACAAAAACTTCTACCTAAACCATGGAATCTTGCAAAATCCCACAGCTCTACTCCAAATACTTTTTGAGTTCTGAATTTTTGAAAATAGGCCCTCGATGTTTGTTAAATTTGATTCTTTTAAAGCATCTTTCAAGCCTCACCAATCGCTTATTTTTCACTTGATTTGGCTGATTTTTTTTCCACTAAATTTCCCAGAAACCTCAAGAAAAAGTTGGAACTTGTATTGATGTCAACAGCTTATGCAGATTTTTATTTATTTACAGAAATTAAAATAATAAAACTCTATCATTTGTCATCAAAACGAAAAATCTTTCATTTCCAAAAATTCATATCTCCACTAATATTCATTTCATATTATTTGTTGTGGGTAGAAACAACCTAATTTTGTCAATGCAAAATGTCATTTGGTGCTACATTAAAAACTGACTGCCACAGGTCTTCATAAAATTTGCTTCAGAGCTGAAAATCCACTTTTTTAGGACATTTTAGGACTTTTTTTTTCCAGAAAGGATTGTTGTGATTTCTTTGAAACTTTTTGAAGTGAACGTCTTCAAATCCATTGAAAAAAATATAAGAAATCTATAGTTTTCAGTGGTCTTAATATCACATTTGGTGGCTTTAATTGTCAGGTAAATATCTGTATCATATTGATTTCAAGGTTTTATATGTCCGTATACCTGTTGAGATATTTTGTCATTAGTTCAGGAAATAATCAATTCAAGTTCCAGCTTATGGTTTTGTTCATTCTATAATAGATGATTCACGTTGCTCCATGTGTCTGGACGAGATAACTTTTCGTAAGTTCATCAACTTGTACCATTAACGTAATTAGCAAAACTAGGAGTTTTGGCATCGGTGAGTTTCGCCTTTGGAACTCGTAAAGATCTTCATACTCAGATTCTAATTCTAAAGGAACAACATGAATTCCACAATACTATGAATAATCTGTTTATAAATGCTGTGTTCGGGAGGAGGTGTGGATTTTGAAGTTGCACACATCTCTACTTTATACCCGTTGTCGCAGCTCTGCTAAAGTTAAGGGAAGCAACATAAAATCTGGTGTTTTTGGTTAATTGGAAGCAATATGTTGCTTATTGACATATTTAACATAAAAAGTGATAATACTACAAAGAAAAACCGGGCCAGTGGGGGTTACTAAGTCAATGAAACAAATAAAATCAAAACAAGGCTAACAGTGATGCAACTTGCTATGAAAGAAAATGGCAGCAACACCCCTGTGTAGCTCACAAAGGGTAACTAACAAGTGGGTGCAGGTGTCAGAAACTAGCCTGGCCTGGCCTAGATTCCAGGCAGAGAAACGAGAGCCTCAGAACAACAAATGAAGCTCTGAGCTGCAAGTAACCCCTTATAAGTGGCTGTAGGAAACGCAAAGACAACAAGTAACCACTAACTAACAAACTGTTAGCAAGAGTCACAGATTTACATAGAAGCCATGAAGGCAGCGAGAGGCACAGAGGAGAACTGCCCACATCAAATCACAGCTGCCAGGTTAGCTGCAGATTTATATTCAGGTGTGGTGATTGCTGCAGCTTGATTGGAGAGCAGGACTGGGCAGCGGTCCAATCAGTCAAGAGGATAGGTGGGGAGAGGAACGAGGGCTGGAGAGCAGGACTGGATCTAAAGGCCAATCAGCCAAAGCGACAAGCAGAATGCTCATGAACCAGTCGTGATCAGGAGTCCATCTTCACACACAAAGACCAGGAAAGAGGCCGTAACAACAACACAAAGAGCATGTTTGGACAGAGCCAGCCTAGTTGTTAGCCTTTGTGCTAAGCTAAGCTAACTGGATGCTGCTTGTAGATTCACATTTAACCTACAAACATAAGCTGTATCAATCTTTTTTCAGACTGTTCCTTCAACATGTTTTCACATTACGTCTTTGTCACATTCTTTAGTATTTCAGGAAAACACCTGTTCTATTGATACACCAATTATCGATAGAAGAACAGGTGTTTCTCTTTCCAGCAGGTGTAAAGTAGTGCTACCTCGTGGCTGCCAACTCTCCCGCTTTTGGCGTTAGACATCTGCTAACACATGTGTCACCTGCTTTCATTAGTCTCACAGCAAAAAAACAGAGGAGATCTGATAACATATGGTTTAAACAAGTTTTCTCTGCACACGAGTCAAAGTCTGAGCATCAGGCTTTTACCATGTCTCAGCACCAATATTGGTCCATATACATCACAGGAAGCACAAAAGACACAGCCGGTGCGTCTTCAATAGCTGGATGTGCAGAAAAAAAAATCTCCAAATTATATAACACCTTTCGTATCACCTTTCACATCTATTACAACATAACATGTATGTAAAAATACAACTTTACTGTCTGACTCTGTCAAATTAATGACAATAATCAGTGATTAATGTATCCTATTCCAGGAGCTCAAGTTTATGTAGTTGCTTCCAGCTGTTTGTAGGAGTCTTTCCTCTGAGTTAATTAAAAACTTGCAGCATCAGGCGGCAACAGGATCCTTCACATCAGAGGTAACTTCAAATATTACTTATAAGATATCATAAATAGTTTGTTAGATAGCGAGCATCTTCAGGATGAAAGTTCAAATACCAAATGATACTCTGACTAATATCAATAATGAAGGCTCTACTCCATTTAAATGTCCCAGTAGGTCCTGGCATCATTACTGTTGTTATTTTAGCTTGTCACAGACATATCTATTTTGAGAAAGATGTTGAAGTTAATCACAGCTTGGCAACCAGACCACACAACCTAAAATAGTATCACTAGTGGCGATAAGGTTAGAAAATGGTGAAGTGTTCCTTTAAGGGAGGGCAGCCTTACCTAAACACAATCGGTGTGGTGGCTGCTGAGTCTTGCCTTCTAGTTCATGCCACTTTAAAGACATCAAAGGCGGTGTCAGCAGAGAGCATGTCATCCCTATCAAGCCATACATGCATTAAGGTCAACCTTGACAAAGTCAACATCCTTCAGCTACTGAGCTGATCCAACCTGCAAACAAGAGCTGACTGAGACTTTCTGCCTCCGCTCACATTACTCCATGTGAACTACACCGAGCACAATGCAAACAAATTAAAGCAAATAACTAACGTAATCAGTTTATGAAAGTGCACAGTAATCATGGAATCACACACCGTAAACAATAGGTTTACAATGTCAATGCACATTTATTATTAAACTCGTAACTGCAGCCCATGTTTTTGTCATGATTAAACAAACACTGTCTTTTCATGCATTATTCCTGTCCTGGAGTACATAAAGTGCCATGTGGTCAAGGTCAAAAACTGTTCTGACCCTGTGTATTTATTTCACTTAACCATCTGGCTGCTCTAAATTGCAAGGTCACTTTTCATCCCTGTTTACTCTCAACCTCGGCTCCAATTGTTATAATCACTGAGGTTTGGCATCCAACGCTACAATTCAAGATATTCCCACAAAAAAAATTTAATTTGCATTTTGATAAGCTAAAATCTGATGACTTGCTTTTTGGCAATCAGGTTTTTTTTTTTCCTTTTACAAATGCCAAATCTGCAGAATGTTTCCATGCACTGCAAGTCAAGAACATGTGCAGCTTTGCACAAATGCCACAATGATGCATGCCACAAACAGAAAAAAAGAAGCATTAGTTTGCTAAATGCATTAAAAAGACAGACACTGTAACAGTGCACATTCTGTTTTTCAGATGCACCCAAGGACACATTTAAATGCGTCTTCTGTTAGAACTGATCTCAACAGAAACCTGTGTGATGAATCATAGCAGAAATAAAGCAACACAATGCATCCTGTGAGCACAACACATAAGAATCAAACCTAGATAATGCAATGTCTTGTAGTCAGAGAATAATTAAAGTGAAGCTCCTTCAATGAGCAGCGCGCAGCCACAAACAGACATGTTCAAAATGGGCACATTAAAATTTAAACTGATGTAAATAAACTCTTTAAGTAGATAAAAACAAACAAACAGTGATCGTTTTTCTGCTTGTGGCTCATCACTTGGCAGACTTGCATCTGTACTGGGGTTTTTCTCTGTAAAAAAAAAAAAAAAACTAAACTGAGTAGGATATTAGCTGTTGAATTAGATGTTGTTAGTGCTGGCCACAGTTTGCATGTGTGCTCTTCTAAAAATATTACAAAGACAGAAGCTTACTGGAGAAGTTAAGCCACTGTTGGGCCTTTCCAGGTACTTGCATGGGCTGAAATTCAGCACAATGACTAACCAACATTCTAATTAAACATGTAGAGAAGCAGCCTCCTTCCCATACTTGTGATTTCCTTGTTGGCTACCATGTAAGTGTGGCCCTGTTTTCTTCAGCTAAGCACAGTGGGATCCTGAGCTCCACTTCACACTCATAAAACACTGCTTTGTTCTTTGTGTTCAAAACCTCGAACTAACAGACTATCATTTAATCTTCAGTTTTCTACTATAATTAGAAGATATGTTACCACATACTGAAATAATTATGAATAAGAAAAACGGTGACATGAGGTCACAGATGAAGCTCTCTCTCCTACTTGCTGGTTTTATAATGTATTATGCACATGCAATAGATGCTAAATATGCATGTAAACAGAAGAAGCAATAAATAATAGGAGTTATTTCCAACTCTCTGCATTATATTTGTGATTTCTGAGCATGCACAGGTAGGCAACAGCATTGTAATAGCATCCATTCTATATTTATGAAATTGGTTATGAGTATTCTCAACAAAAACACACTTTAAATAAGGCGGATAAAAGAACTTATTAAATATTTCTGACTCTTGAAAAAGGGATTTTTGTTTTTTCAGTCTGCATAAAATCCTCTGAAAGGACACCATGAATAAATCTGCGCTCCTCCCATCGTTTCCATTACATTCTATAATCAATACACAAACAGCAGAGGACCGTGTAACGCCTGATGCGACACGCCTCTCTTGGTGGAGGCTCGTCCGCAGCCCCGCCGAGTTTCTCATCGCCGGGACTGTCCACTCGCACAAAGTAATGAGATCATCCTGGGTGAAGTGATGCCGAAAATGAATCATCTCCTCCCTCATCCCCTAACGGCACGGTGGGCACATTTCTCCTGAACCTTGTACTCCGAGGCCATCCATTCTCCGCCACCACGCGGGGCAACGGCTTCCACTCATCACAGCAGCAGCGCCCGCACTGCCCCGACCCCGCCAACAAAAGCACCTGACAGGAACCTCAGATTTAATCCAATCACAGCCGTGCAGGTCGAATCCGGCAAGAGCCTTCCTATAAGAGGTATTATGATTTTTCGGTTTAGGGTGCTTATTCACTTCAGGCCTAAATTGCTCCAGAAAGGTCCAGTTATTGTTTGGCCAGGTAACAATCTATATTTGTTGATAAAGGTATAGCACCACTGTAGATACACAGTAATACCATTGTATCTTCAGGACATGTTTTCTATTAAGAGAAAGTGGCTATTTCAGGTTAACACAATTTTGCACTGAGACAAAAGTATAAGAACATTCCTGTGGGTAATGAAATCACAATGCACAATGAGTGGTGGGGGTTGAAGGATGGCCACGGTGTTTATCCATTAGACCTTGCAGCCTGTTTTCGTGCTGCCCAGATATTAGGACAAAGCGCATTGATGAATTCCTGCTAGGAGAGGCCTTTTTCTGGACAGACACAAACATAAACAATAAGAAAAAAAGGAGGTTGCAATGTGGCGGCGAAGATAACGCCTAATCTATCACACCTCAGTAAGTGTAATAGGAAAAGAAGAGTTTAAAGGTTTAGAATAATCACAGATGTCAGGAGCAATTTTTCACCGTGCAAAGGATATGAGTTGCCACGCTGAGAGCAAAGCCGGGGCTGGGACTACCGCCTGGGTAAGTCAGGGGGGAAATGGCGCAGGTCGCTAGGGCCAGATGACTGACAGTGAGACGGGAGACAAAATCAACACAACCAGCCTGCGGGGGACAGACACCCAACAGAGGGCAAGCGGGCTTTTGTCCAGGTGACCCGCTGCAACGGGAAAGGGCTTCACCGCACGCTCTAAAAGGCGGCCGTGCGAAAACAGAGGGCCGGCGTTTGTGATGTACGACCCGCACCAGTCACACGTGTCCACACCAACGAGCCCACGGTGGCTATTTGACATGCAAATTCTCCCATAAAGGAGCAGGAAGAGCCGCCTGCTACTGTCGAGGTACCAGTTTATTGCGAGTGTAAGCAGCTCATCACACGATTGGTTCATTGCAAATCCATTTAGTGTGCAGTGCATTAATCATGCTGCTGGCTGCCAAGGTTCACCATTTATGCTACTCTGTAGATTACGGGAGAGGGGTGTTGGAAATTCTGCTTAATAGCAAGGAAACTCTCATTATGCTCGCTGCATTCATTCATTTTTTCAGTGCTGCGTGCGGCCTTACATACATGGTCAAAGAAGCTTAGTAGAAAAGCAAGGGAATGACATAGTCTGTGCATCGAGTTTGTAAAAACTTGTATATGAGATTCAGTCTTTCTCTGCAAGCCAAGTACTGCGATCACAAAGTTTAAAGGTGTATTACTGGGCTATTTGTGGAAATAACTAGTTGTACTGTAGATATAGATATCAGTATGCGATTCTCAGTCTCCCCATCAAACTCCCATGGGCTCCCTCTCAATTACATTCCTCTTGCAGAGCTGCACTGAGTGGGGTTCTGACATAATATTCTTTGCTAATGTGATGTTACCACATTGCAGAATAAGACTGCATTACAAAAAGGTTACATGAATTAACCCAGATGTAAAAATAGCGCACGAACGCACACACACACACACAACTCCTACCCCAAAGCACCCCACACATGCATACCTCAGTGCACTCTTACTTAGATTAATAGTTTTCCCTCACCAGTCATGCACAAAGAGAGCTGATTTTCAAAAGCCATCACGATCATTTTGCGAGTGTCAATCTCCATCAGAACCAAACCTTATACATCGGAGCTGAGCACTGAATACATGTATATTAAAAATAGGCATGCTGCATGCGTCAGGCATCAAGAGGCACGTGGATCCATGAAACATCACACGCAGTCACATTGTTCGTCAACCTCAGATAAGTCTTCAGACAGGACTTGATGGATGGAAGTGCCAGAGGGAAAGTCGTTTCCACTAACTTATTCTAACTGCTGTGAATAAGAAGAGCTACAGGAAGGCTTACAGGCTGCTGCACAGCAGGTAGCGTCACAGGGAGTACTGTATATACATTTGTATATAAACTACAAGGACAAGAGGACTGTCATCCAAACATGCAGGTGCATAGTGATACTGGAAAACTGACTGATATCAACTGGCCAGCCATGGTTTTGCAATGTAAAGCAGGTCTGGTGACCATGTGCTTCATTTAGAGCAGGGGTGTCAAACATACAGGGCCAAAACCGACCCCCACAGAGGGTCCATTCGGCCCGCGGGGTGACTTTGCAAAGTGTAAAAATTACAGAGAAGACATTAACTGCAGTTTTTTAATAAAAGTAACTGCTATTTCAAATTTGCCCACTGCACTGCCACAACTTTTATGTGTTTTTTATGTTTAAACTTTATACATTTACAAGGCAGGTGGATAACTGCACGATCTCCTGCTATCCCCTCCCCCCTCATCCCCACTCCCAACCCAACCGGTCGAGGCAGATGGCCGCCTTCCTTGAGCCTGGTTCTGTCTGAGGTTTTTTTCCTCCCCCTCCCTATCCTAGGGGTTTTTTTGGTTCCTTCCCGCTGTCGCTGACTACTTGCTCATAGTGAATCCAAAAGCAACTTTCTCCTCACTATGTTAAGCGCTATGTGATGACATATGTTGTAAATATGCGCTATATCAAGGAAATTGAATTGAATTGAATTAAATAACTTGACCTTGTTCCTTAATGCTTCCCACTTTAGTTTGTACGGTGGGGTATCGTATCAGTTAAGGTGGTCAGAATTACTACACAGATGTGGAAATGAATGTAATGTTTAAAATAATTTGTTAGATCTTGACAAGTTGTTTTTGATCATAGAGTAAAATACTGGATTGTTCAGTTCCAGATGCCTGTGACTGAATGTTTTGTGCCTTTGTAGCAATACCGTGATCTGTTAGTTGTAATGCACATGTATGAATGATAAACTGAGGAATTTTGTTGAAATTGCACTGATATTTCTTAAGAAATTTCAGGTTGTTCATAATGTTTTGTAGAAAAGATAGTTCATTAAGTTAACATTTTCAGAATTTACTTTTTTGCAGGTTTTCACCGGGTTCTCCGGCTTCCTCCAAAAACATGCTGAGGTTAATTGATGATTCTAAATTGTCATGTGTGAACGTGAGTGTGCTTGGTTGTCTGTTTCTATGTGTAGCCCTGTGATAGGCTGGCGACCTGTCCAGGGTGTCCCCTGCCTTCGCCCGAGTCGGCTGGGATAGGCTCCAGCCCCTCCGCGAGCCTACAGAGAATTTAGCGGTGTATGGATGTGGATGGACTTTTTTTGCACTAAAACAAAGGGAAACATTTGAAGTTGTCGTTATTTACAGGGTCTTAAGCCCCATTCGCACGGGATTAGTTTTACCTAGGGACCCAATGCTATTTGTAATAATTGCGGAGAATGTCTGTGATGTTAATCCCACGCGAATCGGCCATGTCAGTACTTTGTAAAGTATAAATTCCTCCGCGAATTACCTATTATATTTTGCTGAACTCTGAGGTCCTGTGATAATATTAATCCAATGCGAATAGGCATGTCTGTGATTTGGACAGAAATGGGCGGGATCTGATGCGTGATTATGCCTTGTTTTGTTTCCGGGACGCATGTTTATTTACTTATGGCGAAGAATGGAGGCTGCATTGGAGTGTTTAGAAAACATTTTGGGTCCCGGGCCAGCATAACCTTATCGGCCTGAAACAATGTGAGCGAATGTTGACATCATATCCGGGAGATGTCTGTAAATATCAGCATAATCTCAGGCTTCGGTTATCCCGTGCGAATGCGCCACATAAAAAGCAGATGTAGGGGGGTCATTTATTTATTACATGGGGTCCCCAGATAATACTTATTCTGTGCGAATGGGGCTTTATGCTGTGATTTTACTGGTCTGGCCCACTTGAGATCAAATTGGGCTGTATGTGGTGCCTGAACTAAAATGAGTTTAACACCCCTTGATTTAGAGAGTCTTTTGAGCCCTTTCAAAATCAAATATTCAAGACCAAAAGTGAAACAGCAAAGACTGACTGGACCACAAACTGTGCTACCTCACCTCTGCCATGCAATGTGACAAAGCAGGATCTTGTTCGCTAAATCCCTGGAGTCCGGAGATCCCACAAAGTACAACAACCATCTCATCTACATGTCTGGTAAACACTCAACTACACCGACAAGGACTACAATAGTTACACGAGACGGCTATGTAAGTCACTCTGTATGTCATCAATCCAGCAGTGGCTCGTAGCTGTGGTTGTGAAGTCAAACGACTCCAAGAAATGTAGTTAAAATCACATTCTCCATGGGTAAATATTACCTGCATATATTGGGAGGGATAAAATATAGACTCCCATCACTGACAGAAGCTTCCTGTTCCAGATAGTAAAATCTATACATGGCTCTAAGGCACTAAGCTGCTCTAAAGACCGCACAGCTACAGTAGTCTTCCCTAAGTCCAATACGTCCTCAGTTGGGATAAACTACCAGTTTATGCAAGTCAAGGTTTTATCTGACCAACCAACTGCCATTCTTATTTTTTACCTTCCTAAAAATCCACACATTACTCAACTCATAAGACATGCTTTTAGGAGGTTTGGGGGGACTTAAATTATTCCCCCCACATTTTTTGGATTTCCATTCTAATGATGTGTTGATCTTTTACCTGTAACCAAAACTGAATATCATCTATTTAAGAGTCTGCAAGTAAGTGTTTGTGTGACAGGTTCACGTTACAGTCTTTCTATCAGTGTCGCGCAGGCGTCGCTTGACTCGAAGCTGTTTTCGAAAAACATGCACCACCGCTAATGTGTTAGTGACGCCGGCGCAACAGAGGATTTGTTGGGAAACTAAACTCGGCTCCCGCCTTCTTTCTGAGGCATTTATCCTCAGTCATCTTTCCCTTCCCGTAACTCGAAGTCTGTCTGAAAAGCCTGTTTGTAAATTTCCAAACTTCACTGTGGCGTATTCCTGCACACACCGAGTATCACATTATTCAGGGCCGAGGATAGAATTTATTTCACCGCCAAATTATATTGTGAGCGTGCAGTTGTTTACTTTCAATATTGCTTTAGTAATCCTGTGCTGAACTGCGGCTACAGATATTACTATAAAAAAAATCCAAATCTGGAATATTGGCTCTAGTACAGAAAAACAAACAGACACATAAAAAAAAATCTTTTTTCTTGACAAGCATAAATGAAAACATCATCCCACTGACAGATGATATATTTCTAGGGAAATATCAAACAGAAAAAATAATCTGCTTTCCAAGAAAACAAATATGTTGCACGGCTAAGAAGATTAGGCTTAAATCATGGGTGACCACTGAGAAAAGGTTGCCATGTTACATAATAGATAAGCAATTATAGGCTATTTGTTCAAAGTCCTGATACAAATACTGATCAGTTCACAACCAGGTTTAGATGAATAATTGATCGTAAGAACTACTGTCGTGGAAAAACAACAACAGCACCACCAGGAATTATTTATGAAATTGTGTTCAAGTTTACCAATGCAACGTATGGACAGCACTTTCTTGCAATTGGACTATTTTTAGCATGAGAGAGGGCAAAAAAAGAAGAAGATGAAAGTAGCTCCCAGTTCAGTGTGCTACAGTACATGGTAATTCCATTCGCAATCCTTCAAAGCGGTGAAAGTGAGGGCTCTGATTTATTCATAAGCCGGGTTTCTTCTGCCAGGGAGCATTAGACAAAGGCAGAACACACAAAGGTAACAATTCTGCTGAGAAAAGCAAATTACAAATCAAAACAAATCAAACCAAGGTGTGAACAGTTTACTGTACTGTTTGCGCTGCACGGGCTGGCATTGGAGCCGTCGGACTCAACAGCTGAAAAAGTAAAGCTCCGGTTTCGAGCAACTGGTTTGTTAGCAGGGTTCTCTCATTGATTCTAATGCTACGGTGTACAATGCTCCACTGCGGCTTGGAGGTTTCCTGCAGCTCCATGTCAGGAATAATTCAACATGACTGTAGCCACACAGCCTCCATCACACCTCTGTCAGTCTCTATCAGAGAGTGAAGGTCACCACTCTGTCCTGCTTACCTGGCCTCCTGCAGCCAGACCACATGTCCTCCTCTCTGAATCCCTCCTGATGATGCTCATAAACACTATTTCAGTCTACTTATTTCAGTCACTATTGACATAAAGTGTAATTTTGGACTGCAGGTAGTTTTTCAGCAACATTTTACATTTCTAGGTTCTTAATAAAGGAGTTTTTCTTTGCTTTTTTATTTCATTTTTTTCTGTTAGTACATCTGTAGTCTAGACCTCCAGAGCACTGTGGAAATATCATTCTGCTATGGGGTGGGGGAAATGCTCTGGCACGTCTGTATTTCTTTAAAAACCCATCACAGTCATCTTGGGTGGTGCTTTAAACCATCTGATCTCATGTCTGATTAGCTAATTTCCTTTCTACATCATTAGCAGACTCGTCAATTCACAGCTTGCCGCCGCCGTTTTTTTTTTTTAATTCCAAACTATTAAACTGGTTGATTCCTTTAAAATGATCATTTGCTGCACAGCTGTTTCCCCGCACAATCTACTACTCTTGAGAGGCACCAGCTAATAAATAATCACACCGTAATAATCGCACCTCCTCTCCATCTCAAACTGGCAACAATCAAATTAAATGACAACATTAAGTAATGCATGCCGTCTCTCCGTTGAGCCTCCTCGATCAAAAAGGTTATTTTTTAATATAGAAAAATTGCTTTTAATCCAGTGCCTGTGGAGCCCCTCAGGTGTGATCAGGTCACATTTGATCCATATCTCTCAGTGCAATCCGTCCTTCTGGCTGTAGTATGTCGCACAAACGATCTGATGTTGACACAAACAGCAAGCTTAAGGAAACAGACAACACACAAGTAGATTCAAAATTTCAAAACATTAGAAATTAAACCCTGAAAAAGTTAATATGACTAAATTTCTTTTGCTACTGATTTATATGCAACTGTTATTAAATAATATTGCATTAATATTGGTTGAAAATTGCTGATACCAACTTTAATTGAGTGTCAGGAGACAGTTACATGATATAATATATAATATGCAGTATAAGTATCATACTGTATAAAATAGCTACTCTAGTTTCACATATTTAAAATTGGTAATTAAACATTCTTATTGCCTAACTATATTGCAATTGTGCTTTAAGGATGTGCTATTAAATAATTCAGCAAAATTCTGTGGCCCAAATTCATGTTTTAAAGAAAATTGTAAACAAAAATATGATATTTTTGTTTACACAAGTAAACAATGGAACTGTTCATGGTGGTAAAAATCTGTTTGATTATTTTACATCTCATTTTGCATATATTATATATAAAACGCCTTTCTACGGAGGGTGAGATGCTAGTGTCAGGTGGTTAAACTAAATTAGCTAACAAACATCCAGCCGGGGGAAAAGTGCATTGCTAACCGCATTAGCTTGTAGGCTAAATAGCTACTAAGCTGAATACCACATAAAAAAAGACCTTCAACTTTGAACAGCAATGTCCATTAGCTTACCTGCTAATGTAAAGTCCACTCCTGTTAGCGTCAAAATTGTCTGCCGTTGTTTAGCAGTTGAGTTCTAGCTTTTTAGCTAATGTCATGTTGCACACTGACTAATAAATATCCACTGGGAGAGACAGTACTAGCTTACAGGCTAATAGCTAAATAGCTAGTTAGCCAAATAGCTTCAAAACCTTTCAAATGAAATTAAATTGGTTTATAATATACCAAATATTCTAAAGGCTGCAGTTACAAAATAACAATCATTCAGTCTGCTCACCTGGGAAATGTAGTCCAATATCAAGTTATAGCTCTGTTTTGGTCTCTACCAACTTCTGCAAAAACAAAAATGTGCACTGATATGCTAAATGTTCACAAGTTACTGTCCCTTTTTTTTTGCAATTTGGTGCTGGGCAGTGAGCATGCAGTCCATTTATCAGAGCTTTTTGGCTGACATTAGCGAAACAATTAGCTAAAATATGCTAAAAACATACAGTAGTGCTGAGGGAAAGCAGATTTGGTTGCTAATTTCCTATGTTTGAGTGACCCTTTTCACACTGCAATTCATTTCATGAAGTGTTGAGCAGCTGTAATGTTGCAGTGTTCACTTTAACAATGCCTATGGTGAATTTTAATCCTCACACTGTGCAGAAGCTTTTTATATACATGCAAGATCATAGATTTTGTATTTACTAGGTGGTCATGTAATTACATCACGGCAGCAGGACTGGGACCATTTCAAGCTGCAGTTTCTCCTTCTGGGAATAAGCCATCACTTTTACTGTGAACCTTCACAGTAAAATGCAACATAACCATGCCACGGTATACGCCGGCTGCCTGCCTGGCTGGTGGCCAAGGAAGTATTTTACTTGGAGAGTGGAAGCGACTGACAGATGCCTGAGCAGCAACACAGCATTCATCAAGGCATCTGCAGGCTGTGAATACTGAGGCCGCCTCTGCTTGCATCCACCTGCAGCTATTAAGACTGCCAAAGCCCATGAGAGGAGCCGGTTGAAACAGGGCTCCGGTATCACAGACCTGACCCCGAGACAACAGTCGGCTCTGGGTGTTAAACCACCCCATCCGCTCCATACATCACTGTTATCTCTATCACCCCTGTGAAGATTAGCCTTCAGCCAGCGCTGCCTACCTGTTCATACTGCCACCGTTGAACAAAAAAAAAAAAAAAAACAGAGAACCCGGGCATCACAAGGTGATAACCCACATTCTGAAAAGTGAGGCATGCACAAGACACCTCCAAATAAATATAGCACCACAGTAATTAATAAGATTAAATCAGTCTGTTTTTTGTGTGCAAAATCACATTAATAAAAACACTGAAGATTTAATAATAAGGGGATCTGAGGTATTCTGCATATTCACCACGTGTCCTCAACACATGGGTCAGATGGGTGATATTAGTTCATTCATCCATGAGTTTTTGCATAATAATACCATGAATATCTTTATATTTTGTCACTCATAATAGCATTTGATTTCCACATTAAGTCTTTAAATTAATATCTTAAATATAACACATCATACCTACAAATTCTGCTGCAACTGGATATTTGGGTTTCTCAGTTTCTGCAGAAACAAACACAGCCCTGCCATATCCTGAATTTCTACCTTTTTGCACAGTTTCACAGTCTTCAACCATATTTGAATTAAACAAAGGTGGATTAAATGAATCTGCTTCTTGTTTGTATTCCCCTAGAAACAGTGAAGCACACTTAAAAGTACCTAGACACATATTTGGCAAACATTGCATATGTTTTGAGTTGCAAGGCAATGAAAATGAACTTTACATCCAGCTGTATTTTATGCAGACAGCCTTTCTGGTGGAAACAAATATAGAAAACCACAGCGTTGTGACTTGTTTATGCACTGCATTATTACCTCAGTGTTTTGAATGAAGAAGTCCTGGTGGCCAGAGTGTCATTATGTAGTGATGAGGACATGAAGGGACCCATATGTATTCTCTAGATGACCCTCCTGAGAGTAATCGACGGGGCTACACGAACGTGGCAGGTTTATTAAGTCAGTGCTTAGAAATTAAGCCACAAAGTGGCATATTAATCATCATTTCACTGGACTAAGTGACAGAGGAATGTGATCATTGAATACAATTTGTTGGGAGGGGGGCAGGGGCCTGCATTTGAATGAAAATGGATAATGGCATATTTATTATGCTGTAGTACCTTGCTGAGTGGGAGAAGGGTGAATGGGTGTGTGTAGGGGGGCCAATTTTCCTTTTAATGATCCGGCACAACAGCCAACATGAATGGCTGAAAACATCTGAACACACAGAGCTGAGGTAACTACAGCACTTTAGAAATGAGATAAGAATCGGAGAACTGTGCACACACACACACACACACACACACACACACACACACACACACACACAGTGGCTGGATGAGATACTGTAGGTGGGCAGGACTCTGACACCTTTAAAACCATTTATTATTATCAAGTTCTTAATCAAATCTCTTTTTCAATTAACACCTCAAATATCTGAAACTACAGTCAGGCTATTTAAAATCGACATGGGTGACATTTGAGGGGAGAAAAAACGAGATTTCTATGAGAAATCCACCGTGATCTCTGGCTGCAGGTGTCTTATGCGCTTGAACCTGATGATCTACATAGTGGTGGAATTTGGGAAGAAAAAGACGCGCTTAACTTCCACCTCTGCCACCATCAACTACACATATGTCCACCCTTCAAACTGTCTAATATGTAGGATTTAACAGTAACCCATCTTCGCAGCGCGGTCTGCAGAAACGCGTTTTAACTGTGCGCTGCAGGATGCTGGAACGGAACATCACGATGCTCCGCTCCTCTCAGGAATACACCATCCACTGCTGAGTCTTAACTTTTACTAAAATGCTCTTAAAAGGGGGGATTTGTGTGCGTATAAAGCGCTTCAAAGGGGATCATGTCCTCCCATACCGCTGCATGGTACCTGCGCAAACGCATGGCAAAAGGGAGAAATCGGAAAGCGCATGAAGGAAGGCAGGCAGGCAGGCACGAAGCACACTGAACTGTACAAAGATCTGCGTGGCACAATAACTTTGACGGATGCCTTACCTGTTTCTGGAGAGGAGACACGACAGGACGCAGAGGAGAGGAGGATGAGGAGGAGGATGAAGCCGGGCAGAGTAACACAGAAGCTGCACTGTGGATGAAAGGAAGGCGAGACGTCCCAGCAGTGAACTCCAAAGTGCGTCTGTCTTTTTTTCTTTACCACGCCAATAAAGGACAGTGAGATTCAGACCACTCCCCCCTCATATCAAACTATTCCCAACTGTTTCCTCTCCATCACTGTGTCAGATTCATCTCCAAAGCGTGTGCAGCCTTTGGTGGTCAATGTGCGTCTATACTGGAGGATTATATTAGATTTAATAATAATGGGGATCTGAGGTATTCTGCATATGCACCACATGTCCTCAACACATGGGTCAGATGGGTGATATTAGTTCATTCATCCATTGATAGATGAGTTTTTGCATAATAATATCCTCAAATATTTAATATAGTAGCATTTGATTTCCTCATTAAGTCTTTAAATGTGTTAGTTTTTATTATAATTTACCATCCCTGCAAATTCTGCTGTCTACAAGTAAATATCTGGGCTTCTGAAGTTCTGCGGAAACAAACACAGCCCTGCCATATCCTCACCTTGCAAAATGACATGGCAAACTTATTTAAACCTCCAGCAGTTACCAGGCAACAATGGTTTTTATCTGTAGGCACGGAGGCAGCGTCCCCTTTTCAATTAGCCAGAGAAGAAAGACGACTAAAACATGTTAAAGATGATACTATGTTGCACAATAATGATGGAATAATAATTGTTTTATCACCTGGTAGGCATGTGAATATGTATTTAAAATCGTTTTCAAGATGTATTCGGTTTATTCCAGTTTGCATACATATAACTGATGCACTGTGAGAGTCAGCAGACAGGTGACCCGGGGCGGCGCTTTAATTGATTGCTTCAGATTTGGACACTCACTTTTGTTTTTTTGCCTGTCAGTACTGGTTTTGTTTTTTAATCAATTCCCAGTGCTGTCTTTCTTTCTGATCCAAAACCCTCCATTAACTCAGCGGCCCAACTCTCATCCAGTACAGCAGAGGAAGCCAATTCAAGTGGAACCACTGAGCTTCATGTTAGTGTTGCTGATGAAATTCAGTTTTATCTTAACATAACTAATACTGATGATGATAAACCGGCGTCAAACCCAGATGTACTGATTGGTGACACTGTGAGAGAGGATTTGAGGTTTTTGCCACCTCAGCTCAATCCTGGTTCCCTTGCCATACCCCGTTCAGCCACAACATTAAAAATGTTCTGCTGGAAAAGAACAGGCACACTCCCTCATGCAAATGGCACTGGCCTACCCCCGCAGGAAAATGCACCCCACCACATGGCAAAACACCAAACAATCAGGAACATCTTGAGGAACATGACAATGGCTCAAGATGTTGATTTGACCTCCAAACTTCTTAGACCCCATTCTAATCAAGCATCAACAGGATGCAGTTAAACAAGTTTGATTGACAGAGGCCCCACTGCACAAGCCAGAGTACCCAAAGGATCAGGTAGGCAGGTGGTCATAATGTTATGCCTGATCAGTGTATATGTGTCGTCCCTGCAAAAATGTATAGGAAACCAGATATGTACTTTAGTCGTTTTCATGAAGGACTTTCAGAGTTCATACTAAGGACATAAATGATTAATCATACTTACAGCTTGCTGGCTTGCTTTAACAGCAGTGACTTGAGCTAAGTAGTGGTACTTCAGTACATCCTCCTAGTGCTATGTTATTATATCACCTTGTCAGATGGCTTTTTCACAACAGTCAGTCTTGTGTTCCTCTATTTGTGATGTTCCACCTCCTAGAGAAAGTATCTGGCTTCTTTAGCCGCTAAACGCTCCAATATATATTTCATTTCGCAGCATACATTTCATGTTGCCACAGCAGGAAAAGAACAGGTGGATTTGGCAACAATAATGTCTGCATTTCATTTAGGTGAGTCACTACCAGGGTCTGCTAGTCACTAACTATGTCTGTCTTCTATTTAGTGTTGAGCAGGTGAGGTACAGTGAGTTTTAAGAACCTTTTCTCTGGAAACTGATGCTTGATTCGGCCAAAATTCGGCCAAACGACAAAATAATGATTTCAAACTCATTACGAAGCTCTGTAAAGCTGAGCAGAGCTGCCGGTTTTTAGTGTAATCCTCTTATGAGTGACCACTTTCTTATTGTCTTTTGGTGGCTTGTAGTGATAGAAATATCAGTTTGAGCTGCTGTAATATTTGATGCAACAGAAATGAGTTGTAGTAGGACTACATAGCCTCCTCAGTGAATTTGCCGCCCTTGCAAACCTTTAAAAAAATGTTGTCAGTTACATTTATACAACGGATACAGCCTTTTCACAGTACAGAGACCTCAACAGTGGAAGGGGTTAATTCAGGACTTTGTCCCAGCTGTTACAGATTTGAGTCTTCTTGGGTAAGTCTCGGCAGGCTTTGCACAGCCGGATTTGGCCACTTGATCTCATTCTTCCTGGCAAATCCTGTCAAGCTTTGTCAGATTGGATGAGAAGCATCTGTGAAGTGCCATCTTCAGGTCTGTCCACAGATGTTCTGTTTGGTTTAAGTCTGAGCTTTGGTCGGGTCACTCGAGGACAGTCAGAGACTTGTCCTTAAACTATTAGAGCATGTCTTAGCTGTATGTTTTGGTTCGTTGTCATGCTGAAAGGTGAATTGTTGCCCCAGTCTAAGGTCACGTACACTTTGGAGCAGGTTTTCTTCAATTCTGATGAGTCTACCTGTTGCTTCTGCTGAAAAGCACCCCGTAACATGATGCTACCGCCACCATGCCTCACTGTAGGGACCGTCTTCTCAAAAGATGTAATGCCTGGAATTCCACCCAGATAGTTTAGTTTTTGACTCATTAGAATCTCTTTCCTTGAGCTCTCAGCGTCCTTAAAATGCTGTCATGCCATTTACCCCTGTGTGACTTCCATCTACGATAAAGATCTGATTGATGGAGTGCTGCTGGGATGGTTGTCCATTCGGCAAGTTCTTCTATCCCTGCAGAGGCCTTCTGAGGCTATATTAGAGAGACTATTTGGTTCTCAGTCACCTTCCTGTCTGAGGCCCTTCCTGCTTGATTACTCAGTTTGGTTGGACAGCAAGATCTAGAAAGACTCCTGGTGCTTTCCAACTTCTTCAATTTCACATTTAATGAGGCCACTGTGCTCCTGGGAACACTCAAAGCCTTAAAAATGGTTTTATACCCTTGCCAGGATCTCTGCTTCGCCACAGTTTTATCACAGAGGTCTACAGAGAATTTCTTGGACTTCATGGTTTGGTTTTTGTCCTTACATGCAGTGTGAAATGTGGAGTCTTACATACACGAGAGTGTGCCTTTCTAAACTATGTCCAATCAATTCAGTTTGCCACAAGTGGAATCTCATTAAGGTCAAGACATGGATCAAGTATTATTAAAGCAAAAATGATGCATCTGCACACAGTTTGTAGTGAGAAAAAGGCAGAAAGGGACCTAAATACTTTAAATATTTTTTCTGTATTTGACTTTTAACAAATTTGCAAAAATGACAAATAACATGTTTTTAGTTGGTTTATGTGACTTACTAAGTGTAGATTGATTGGATATTCAGATATTTTATTCATTTAAAATTATAGATACAATACAGTATACTGCATTGTACAATGTGTACAAGGGTCTTTTTGAAACAACTTCAAGTTACTTACTTACAATTTGGAGAATTACCTGAAATATGAAATGCTGAAATATTTTTGTTTTTGTAAAAAAAAAAAAAATAGAAGGACCTGGCATAGTGGTTAACTTAAAAAACAAATCAATAGCCCACAAGTAATCCAAACTGTATACTTTAACTCAGATAAGTCTTCTATTTTACTCTGTGTCCTTCTACTCTGGACCCAAACCAAAATGAGGGCGCTGCACCTCTTCATTGTTTGCGACCACTTGCCCACTGTTCAAATTTGATTAATTTATTTGTATTTCTCCTCTAGTTAAGAAAAGGTAATGACTTTGAGGTTCGCCTGTTTTTTTAATTGAATTCTGGGCAAGAAAACAATTTCTGACAAAAAAAAACAAAACAGCTACTTCGCTTAGAAACAAAGATAAAAGCAAGTAAATGAAAAGTTCTCAAGATAATTAAAAATGCAGAAGTGGCTGAAAAAGAGAAAGATGCCCTTGAAACACTGTGTTCACACTAAAAATATGAGTTTAAATGGTAAACAGCTGCTAAAATTAGGCTTTTTTTCTGTAAGACATTACAAGAAAATAGACTGCACAGTTTATTTAAATAATGTGTCTGAATGTTTCGTGTTCAGAATTCTAGTTAACCCAGAATGTGTTTCCGTACAAAGAAGATGAGGCTGTACTCTTAATGAAAATGTAGCAGTGCCATAAAATACTATACTTCCAAGGTGCATTAGGAATATTCTGTAAGTACTTCATGATAGGTTAAAGTAGAAAGGAGTGATAAAACCTGAGATATGACATATTTTTGCAAAAGCTTTCTCTCTATGTCCAGCAAATACGGGGGAGGAACTTGGTTTCTGGCCTCATTCTGGGGACCAGCAAAGCAGCAGAGAGAAAGAGAAGTCATTATCATTACAGATAATAACTCCAGAGGCCATTCATGTAAGGACAAATCCCACAGGAAGGTACGCCTGCAGTATGCACATCATTATCAATATAGTCAACTCCCTTGTGAAATTCCACCCCCCCAAAATAGAAAGGAAGTGGCGAGGCTAGATTTCAGTTTCATGATCTGTGGAGAATGTGCTCGGGATCCAGGAATACAAACTACACCAAGGGCAAATACGCAGTTATCAGAAGCGTCTACATAATTAAAGTATTCATTTCATATAATTACTGCCTAATCCGGTGGGACACCAAGTGTTACATTATGAACTTCCTGATATTGAACAACCTGAGCAAGTGTAGTAATATTAGATGGTTTCAATCATTTGGGTGAGAAAGTGACTTTTAAAGCCAGTCAGTGTCAGCTACTGTTTCCAATGACGCAAATTTAGCAGGAAGAGATTCCAAGAGAGACAGCAGATTTGATTTTGTCCATATTATAGTTGAGAAGTTGATTTATAGTTAGAAACTGCATTGCATTGAGTTTGTCAGCTCAAAAAGAAGGGAAACTAGTCTTGTAAAAACACCTCATGGACATAGAAATGTAGGTGACGATGAGAAAAAAATGTTGATTGCAGTATTTTGCAGTACATTGTTTAACTTAAAACAATGAATTTCCATTTAGCTTCCATAATTTATCTTTTCATCTCGATTCTGCGCATCTTCCTGGAGTCTCGTTGTGAACTGGTTGGCAATAAGAAGACTCCAGTGAGTTACTGCTCGGCGCCAAGAAACTGTCTGGGATATAATCACCCTGAGCACAACTTGTCAGTTGTTGTACAGATTAAACAAACAACATATAATATGTTAATTAGAGAGAATGACAGGATTTGGTTACCTTTGGACAGCAACAGGCATAGTTGTTCTCCCTGTTTCCAAATTGTGCGAAGCTAAGCTACTGGTGCTAGTTACATATTTAACATACAGACATGAGAATAGCATTGATCTATGTACACAACACTGGGTCAAGTCCCATTTAGTCATTTCTTTTTGGAGTCAAAAATGATGTCAGTGTGCTTTATAAACGAGTTTTTGATAGTTGTTTTATTATTAAAAGGAATAAAAAGGTGTTAGGAAATGTTCTTTTCATCTCAGCCTGCAGAGATGTGTCTGCTGCTTTCAGTCAAACAGTGTTACACCATAAGGAATGAGAAACAACCTTGCACTGTAGCCCACATGTCTTAAGCCTTGATTATACTCTCTTGCATATGTGCACAAAGACAGCAACAAACACCACGGACACATGGTTGTTGGTGTTACAAACCTTGTATTTGGCCAGGAGTTTCTCTGGTGGAATCCGTTTCCTACATGCGCCAGTGATCGCGTCTGAAGCATGATGCAAGCTATTGCTCCTGCTGCACAATTAGACACAAATTTTGGGCTGCATGCAGAGGAGTCTGTGTGGAGATTACAAATTTTACAACAGGGAGGCCCCTAGCAGACCTTCACATGCTCGAAGCTGCTGAAAGTACAACACTGGCCATCATCAGACAGCGCATTGTTGACACTAATGACCATAGCACCATGTAACTGGACTCAAGTGCCATTTGCAGGTGTGTTAATAATGCTGTAGCTGAGCAGCTAATTATATACCGATCAGCCCGAACATTAAAATCCCTGACAGGTGAAGTGAATAACATTTATCATCTTGTTACAGTTCAATGTTCTCCTGGAAAACCTTTGGTCTTGGCATTTATATGGACATTACTTTAAAACATACCACACAACTTAACTTTGTTGCGGACCAAGTATACCCAACCATGTCAACAGTGCTTCCCGGAGATGGCTGCTTCCCCCAGCAGAGCAATGCAACCAGCAACACAGCAAAAATTGCTCAGGAATGGCTTGAGGAACATGACCAAGAGCCCAAAACATTGATGTGGCCTTCAAACACCCCAGAACCCAATCAGCTTAAGCACCAGAGTGTCAGATCCACAGAGGCACCACCCCACAGATCTGCTGCTAACGTTTCAGTGCCAAACACCACAGGATAATTCCAGAAGCCCCCAATGGGTCAGAGTTGTTTAAGTGGCAAGAGAGGGACTACATAACATGCAAAGACAGGTGGTTAATTTTGTGGCTGATCTTGCCTTCAAAGTGACATTTCCAACGTACTTTTCCCCAGTGAAAGTTTGTTTGGTGGCTCATTTAACAAGCTAAGGTGGAGCCTAAGAAGTGTTCATGAAAGGAAAGCTCACAGCTCAGTTTGTGTGGCTTTTATGTTGTGTAGAGCGCTGCCGGCTGGGTCAGTGTGGCCATCTGTTCTGCCCATGAAGGCTAACATAACAATTTTATGCAAGAGTTTTTTTTTTGTCTGCATTGAAGTAAAGTATTTATCTTCTCAAATGAGAACACAGGGTCAGTGCTTTACAGAGCAGACATGTATCCTGTTGGACTAAAAAAAAACTGCCAACAACAGAA
Organism: Chromis chromis; assembly: GCA_900302755.1. Taxonomy (NCBI): domain Eukaryota; kingdom Metazoa; phylum Chordata; class Actinopteri; family Pomacentridae; genus Chromis; species Chromis chromis. The sequence continues at coordinate 34,832 of OMNN01101549.1, forward strand.
ATGATATAAGCTACAGCAACTAGGAGTATGGTGGAAAACTTTGTGATGCTCTAGACAGAAAACTAACTCGGTGATGCATATGTCATAAGTATGCATCAACAGTGTTTGTGTAATTAGTATCACTGCAAAAATGGGATTTAAAAAGTTCTAGGTTGTTTTCAGCATTAAATGAAGACCAGAACCATTGCTTAGCCTGGTATGCAGAACAATATCAAGACTCTACAGTGTCAGAATGTGACTAACATTGCCAAAGAGCAATTAGATTGACCTCAAAACCTATAAGTCAAACTACTTTATCACTATATAGATATAATTTTAGGGGACCAGGTTGCTATTTAGTTAGACTGATTAAGTCACATGTACACCGATCAGGCATAACATTATGACCACCTGCCTAATATTGTGCTGGTCCCCCTTATGTGTTCAAAAATGCTCTGAACCATTGGGCATGGACAAGAGGACCTCTCAGGGTGTCCTATGGGGTCTGGCACCAGGCAGTGGATTCTTTGGGTACTCTGGCTTGTGCAGTGGGGCCTCTGTCAATCAAACTTGTTCCACTGCATCCTGTTGATGCTTGATCAGAATGGGGTCTAGGAAGTTTGGAGGTCAAACCAACATCTTGGGCCATTGTCATGTTCCTCAATATGTTCCTGATTGGTTGATGTTGTTGCCATGTGGTGGGGTGCATTTTCCTGTGGGTGTAGGCCAGTGACATTTGGGATTTCCATTTGCATGAGGGAGTGTGCTTGTTCTGGGACAATGTTTATTTGGGTGTCTTAAGTCTCATCAGCACGGATGCCAAAATCCAAGGTTTTCCAGCAGACCACTACCTAGTACCAATATGATCAGTGCTGTGGCTGATTGGTACATATTATGTGCTGCTATATGAATTAAAAACATCACTTTTACTATCCTGCAGTCGAATAAAGTCAACAGAGTTTGAGGAATTTGACAGGTGTCACTGAGCAAAACAGTCAAAAAAACTTTTACCTTCTCTGCTGTTGGTTGTAATGCTAACCAACATATTGCAAAAAAGCCTATGTCTGTATTTGTGTGTGTGTTCTGTACTTAAGCTGTATGTGTGTAAGACAGAAAAACTCCAAGTCAGCTTTTCTCCCAGCACTGGCAGAGACCCATTATATTCCAAACAAAGACCAAGCTTGTCGTTGAGTTGGCTGCTGTTATGATAGAGGACGGTTCAGTCCTGAATTCTAACTACATCTTATCGATTGACTGTGAAGAGAAAATGAGACAGCTGCCTTTTGATGTCCTATTGTCATTTGCATAATCACATTCATTCGACAAGGGTTAAATTGAAAACACGAAGGGCAAAGACCCGTACTCTCAACCGCTTTAATGTTTGAGCCACAATACGACCGAACAATTGCTTCCCAACTGTTCTGTTACAAAAAAAACCTACAGTACTATAATGCAACATGTAATTCATTTGATTATGGTGCGCTCATAACAGAATCTGTTCAATAAAGACTGCCATATCACTCTCACTGTGTACACTCCACAGCAGATTTATAATTACAATTCATGGTGGTTTAATCCTCGATACAGAATCCTGTTAGTTTGCATCATGCTTGAGGTTCTCTCCCTGAACAGCAACTGTGATTATTCAATCCCACTTTTTCACAAAAAAAACCAAAAAAAACAGCAAACTGTCAGGTATAATTAAAAATGTAAAAATGTATCTTTATCTTTTTGAGAAAACTATGTTAAGTCACTTTTATTATCTTTCTTTGATTGTTTTGGCCTACAAACTGTAGTATTTTGGATCACTCCAGTCTTAGTGGGCAGCTGTTGTAAGGAACTGATGACAAGAAAGTGAACATGCACTTCCTGTCAGACACGCACAGAGGTGTACTTTTGCATTAATATTTCAGATGTATAGGAGTTTTCCACTTTAAAGACCCTCATAAGAAGGTTGGAGGGGAGGAGGAGGTGTAAAAGCAGTGTTATGCTTTCTCCATCTATGACTGCCAAGGTCCATGTAACCCCCCTATGTCAGTGCATGACTACCCTACAAGGTCAATAGTTCACATGCTCAGCTGTAATGCTTGAAATACATAGATATGAGCATTTATGGAACAGAGTCCTTCAAGCGCACTCCAGCTAGAAGAACATAGACTGAAAAAAATTGTATAACAGTTACAACAGCATGTATATGGTGTATTCATCTGGTGCTTGGGTCCACAAGGGAACAAAACTGAGGCTTAAGGGACAGGACTTAGCTTTGCTTTGTTCTGTGACTTTAGTCTTGTTTTACTAGCTGTAGGTTTTGGCAGGAATTCAATTACATTTTCTTTCCATTAAATTATATTTATATCACGCTAATTGACAGCATATGTCATCTCATAGTACTTCACATAGTAAGGTGAAGACCGGGGACTGTGGGAAGGAACCAAAAAACCTCCATTATACTGGAAACAACAACAACAAAAAAACTTTTGGCAAAACCAGGCTCGGGGAGGGCGGCCATCTGCCTCGACCAGTTGGGGTGAGGGTGGAGATGTGGGGGGGTTGGGGAATATAGGATATATAAGAAAAAAAAACATCACATTCATCCTGTCAAAACATTAAGCAGATTTCAGAAGGCAAACTTCTATATGTTGCAACAACAACAACACACAACATTTGGTAACTGATTGCATCTATTTCCGATGTTCAGAAATGTTTATTGATCTATCAGACACCCGGTGTGTTGATGACGCTAAAGGGTACCCACTCAGTTTAAAAGTTACACCAAGCAGTCCTGACAAAACAGTTGTATGTGATTAGACCGGACTTTATATTTTCTTCCAGATCCGGTGGAGACCAAAAACAGAGTTTGAAGAGAGTAAACAGCCACACGACAGAAACAAGACTGCAAGTAAATGGTAATGTTGTTTTTTGGCTGTTTTGTGTGCAAATTAGGCAACAGTTTGCCATCACTTCCACAAACTCAGTTCATTAGGTGATAATATATCAATTCCAGGCTTGTGACAAACAGTAAATAATGGTAGCTTGTTAACAATTGATAGTGCTAGTTTAAATTCTACCACTTGAACAAAAATTGAAATACCTTCCTTAGACTATTGGTCAGAAACACATCACTGGACCATGTGAAATTATTCTGATTATACTACTAATAATAATACTGTGTTACTGTGGGAACTGTCATGTTAGCTGTCTTACCAGGAGTTGGATAAAAAGTTTTATTAATTTTGTCTCTTGTTAAATTAAAAATGCAGGTGTTCATATTAAAATGTTTCACTTTTTGTAGACTAAAATACTTCTCTAAAATAACAAGATGTACTTACCATTTGTAATTAATACTTCATGTCAGCACATTGTTAAAACAGTATGTACCAGGACACTAAGTGATATGTGAACAAGCACTTGGGAGCTTTTCAAAGAGGAGTGGAGGAATAAAAAATACCAGAACACCTGCTTAGCGTACTCAGAACTTCTAGCAGGCATTTATTTAATCACACTGGCAACTGGTGCAATTCCCTATTTTTTTCTCCTTTAGTAACATGATTGACCAATTCTTAAAATAACAAAATCTCCCTTAGTCCCAATAGTTAAATATAGGTCCAGCTCAATTCAACTCAAAAATGACAAAAACAAAAAAACAACAACAAAAAAACACCCAAAAAAACATGGAGCTCTGATTAAATAAATTAAATGTTCATATTCCAGGACAGTGTTGTTTTTGCCAGTGGGGTAAGATCTCAGCCCAGTTCTGCACAGTTGCAGCACAACCCAATAAACCAATCTTACGGATTTGTTCAACTGGAAATAAAAACACCAGGGAAATTTAATATTGCCGTTATAAAAACTCTGCTATATATCAAATTCACAAATGAGTCATCAGTTCAGGACAGTAAAATATAGGACTAAAGACCATCTTGCAATGCGATCACACCAGTCACGATGACCTTCAACCAAACCATGAGGACTCAGAAGTCATTACTACATTATTATATGACTACATGAGTTCTCGGCACTAATGGGTCGGATCACACCCTTCTCTGCACTTCATTTTGATGCCAAACACCTGCCGGTAATCAATTCAATTTTATTTATATAGCGCAAATTCACCTCCGACAGAACCAGGCTCAGGGAAGGCTGCCATCTGCCTTGACCGGTTGGGGTGGGAGTGAGGATGAGGGTGGTGGGGATAGCAGGAGGGGTTCGGGTGTGGATATTCAATTATTTTGTATTCAAAACCAACTTTATGGCATCTCCTGCAACAGTCGGCGTCTCCAGGACATTTTGCCATGATGACACACACACACACACACACACACTCGAACAATACCACATCACTATCGCGGCTGGTGACGACGATTTCTCACCTCTGACATGTTATTACTCGACCCTTGGTTTTTTTAAAACACCTGAAAGCAGCACAAAAGTCTATAATTTCCAGCTGGCTAGAGGAAACCCTGCTGAAAGAAGACGAGAAGGAACACGTCTCACAAGGCAGCTCGGTAATTAACTTCACACTGTTAGGCAGTTATGTGTGCTATGTTTTCTATTTTTGCATGCAGGAAACAGAATATGTGTGGGAAAAGTAGTTAGGAGAGCCAGAGCTGTACTGAGAAAATATTGCAATAACAAATGTACTGCTTACTTTTGCTGTGAAACAATTAGTACAGTAATGCAATTACTCTTCAATTAGCAAGAATGAGTAACTGATTCAATTGCTAGTCTCCTGGACACTATTAGGTTAAACTATTGCATATTTTCTTTAGTCCAACAATATCCTAAAGAGGAATTTTCCTGTGACTGTTGCAGATTTAGATTTTGATGTGACATATTATCACTAGAATTCTCCTTTTCCTGAAGTCACCGATGAGGTGCACACATCCGTGAAGTCCTACGTGCTGCACACAGCGGCTGTTAATAATGATTCATGCCGTTCCCTCCCACTACAGCGTGTTAGCAACATTTCAGAGGGAAAAAGACAAATCAGAGATGCTTTTTATATCCAGACCTTTCAATCAGGATCTGACCTGTCTGTAATAAGTGACACCCGAGCCCGGGTGTTGTAATGTATGTGCTGCCTCGACAAATTGCCCCACGGGGGACCAGAGGAGAGGCTTTCTTATTTCTGGCAGAGCAAACCCGGTGAGACAGAAGCCTTCTCGTATTTACTTTAACTTCCAGCTGTTCTCTGGCTCCACATATAAAAAAAAGCTGCATCTAAACACGATGAATGCCTTTTTCTGTAAACAGCTGTGTGACTGCAAAGGAACATAAAGGCTCCAATTGTTTGAAACCCCCGCCGCCATTTGTCACATTATTATGGCTGCTGCAGCTTTAATCAGGAAACCACTCAGTAAGGTGTCAGTGGCAGCTTCTGCTATTGCCTTAAGTCACACTTCTGTCTTATTACATCTCTGGAATTTTATTTGCTTGCTGAGGCAACACAGGTTTCTCCCTCTAATTGTCTCTTCAGGGAGTGAGGTCTTCATGTGTGAAGGAAGGGCACAAACATAGGTTTTCTGACCCACTTTTATCTGACCACAGAAGAGACACGGTGACTAACAGGGAAAAAAAGTATTTCCTGCAGTGCTCAGCTCTGTGATTAGGAATGCTGAAATAGTGATTAAAGTATAGAAATATTTAATCTGTTTTGGCAGAGCTGCAAGATTTATAATTTAGTGAATGAAAATATTGGGAAATATTACACTACATTGAATTCTAAGCATACAAGGAGGAAGAGATAAATGGTCTACACTTATACAGTGATCAACCACAACATTATGACCACTGACAGGTGAAGTGAATAACATTGATTATATTGGTACTATGCGGTGTTCTGCTGGAAAACCTTGGATTTTGCCATCCGTGTTGATGAGACTTAGACATCCAAATAAACATTGTCCCAGAACAAGCACACTTCATCATGCAAATGGCAATCCCAAATGTCACTTGGCCTACCCCCGCAGGAAAATGCACCCCACCACATGGTAAAAACATCAAACAATCAGGATCATCTTGAGGAACATGACAATGGCCCAAGATATTGATTTGACCTCCAAACTTCCTAGACCCCATTCTGATCAAGCATCAATAGGAAATAGTGGAACAAGTTTAATTGACAGAGGCCCCACTGCACAAGCCAGAGTACCCAAAGGATCCACTACCAACGTCCTGGTGCCAGACCCCATAAGACACCATGAGAGGTCCTCTTGTCCATGCCCAAGGGTTCAGAGCATTTTTGACCACATAAGGGGGACCAACACAATATTAGGCAGGTGGTCATAATGTTATGCCTGATCGGTGTATATAGCGCCTTACTACCTTAGTGGTACTCAAAGCGCTCTACAATGTGTTTCTCATTCACCAATTCACACACCAATGGCGACAGAGCATCCATGCAAGGTGCCTCGGGAGCAACTTTGGGTTCAGTGTCTTGTCCAAGGACACTTCGGCATGTGGAGGGGCCGGGGATCGAACCACCAACCCTGCGATCACAAGACAGCCTGCTCTACCTGCTCTAATAACTGGTGTTGTGAGGCTACTATTTTTACTAAGAGTTTTTGCATGAAATCTCAATTTCTACAGACACACTGCTATTTAACATGAGAATAAACTTAAAATACATGTGCTTTGATTCCATTTTCTGCTGCTACACATTTCTATATTGTACATTTATATTTGTTTCTTACTGTTGTGAGCAGAGCAAGGATAGGCAGTGTCAAGTGGGACACAATATGCAGTCGCCGCCTTTGTGGGATTGTGCAGTATGTCCTGTTCCAGATTCAAATGTGACAGATAATGCATCTTTTTTTTTTTTTTATTTCTCATGAAAAGCTATCCCTGTGACAGTGTCTCTGCTATCTTGTCTGACTTGCCACCCCCGGAGCATCAGCGAGGCATCTCCGAGCGGGAGGAAAAAGCAGCACGCTGGGAGAGGGAGATTTCGAAGTGTTCCTTCTGAGGCGCTGCAGTAGATCTTTGCACTGATCTCCTCTCCTGCATTATAAACACAACGAGTGACTGAGCGCCCGCGATCAGGCCTTCTGACAACAAGCGGTAACTTGAAACAATTTTATGTGACCTCGGATGGAGTCGACAGCATCTTATCGCTCAAAACGTGCAATAATAGTTATGCAGATTTCTTTAATGGATTATAAATTTGACAGAGTGGGCTGTTACATGTCAGCAACTGTTCTTTTCACTTGAGGCCGTTCTTAGTAATCACTCATGACAACTGTTAAGTGGACTTTTAAGCCGCTAATAAATTATTTCTATGTAAATTTTCTTTTGTAATGATAATAATAATGTTAATAAGTCTTACACCATATTGGAGAATGCGGCTTCTAACATCTGCTCGCCATCTTCGTCTGTCAAAATGTAGTAAACAGGCTGAACAACTCCTTACCACAGAGCAGCACATTGAAATTAGCATATCGGCTAGTCAGTACCAGGATGGTCTGTCTGTGCGAAGTCGGATACTGGGACCCCCTGCCGTGACACCAAGGTGACCCGAAAATCTTTGGTCACGAAACAGGCAGAAATCCTCTCCCACATAAGGATGAAGGTGCCCACTTGGTCCCTAGTAAACATCACCAGCCTGGGGGAGGCCGTCTAACCTGCTGCCCCCAGAACAGCCTGCAATCGGGAAAGGTGGTGACTTTGCAGACCTCACTGTGAAATCCAGCACTTCTCTCAAGTTGTGCTGACTTTTTTTTTAAATGCCTTTAACTCAGGAAGAGGCAAACATGTCCGACGCTGTATAAACTAATCATGCTGTTAATAGCCTGTGGCTACACCGTGTAGCTGCCAGGGGAACAGCTCAGGGCCAAGAGGCTTAAAATTCTCCCTCCTAACAAGTTCTATGGGCAAAGCAATAGCTTGTAGTGAATATTGATGGTGCTGTAAAGGCTACTATTAAACTTTTTGAATTTTTGCTGCATTAACAACATTAAAGCTGCATTAATCAATATGTTTATATCAACAATGAATGAAATGAATGAAGTATTTGATGTCTTTTAGCTAATTGTTTTGGTTTAATGTAGCACACTTTTTTTGGTTTACTACAGCTGCTTTTAGTGATAAACTCATTGTTCACCACCTGCCTGGCAACACATAACACTTAAAGTTAGCAGCAACCTGAGAAACATAATGCAACATTAAACTGGTGCTGGTAAACAGCAGCTAAAAAGTGAGGGAATTCTGGAAATACATTTGTTTTTTTTGTTCATTCAGGTGGTCAAATGAATGCTAATGTCTGCAGGATGAGTAAATTAACAAAAACAAAAAAAACAATGTGTGATGATATGAATCTTTAATGTCATTATGCAAAAGTACAATAAAATTAGGTGCAATCCCATTCAGTGCAAAGAAGCAATTCTAAACTAACAAAACTATGTGCAAAATGGAGATGTATAAAAAAATAAAGTGACTACTAATAAA
>OMNN01101551.1:0-13413 GCA_900302755.1 Chromis chromis
AAACAAACAAAGCTGATGAACAGTATCAGTGTCACAGGTATAAATACATTGATGGTAGCAAATATTTAAAGGTTTTTTGAATCAGCTGAGCAGCTGATTCCAGCACCTGGTCTAACAGTAACTACAGTTAACAAGGTGTCATAAGTCACTCCCATCATGATAACAAGTTGATATTATTTTTTTTAATAAACCATTAAGACTGATGTCCGCTGTGAGGAAATCTAGCTCCTAAAGCACTTTTGATAAAGAAAGAAGTGGGTCAGACTTTTTTTTTTGGCTTAACTGTTAGACATGTCCATTGCATATATTAGAATCTAATTTGTCGTTCAGTAAAGGCTTGAAATTGTGCTGCTTTGTGCTCAATTTACTGTGATTTTTAGCTGTTGAATGTGTGATAGTGCTGGCGAAAAAAGTCCATCCGATGGTCTCTTGTTTTCACAAATTAATGTATTCCGCCTTCCTTTACAGTTCATGGTTATTTTGCATTACTTAATACACCAGTTTTTTCAAAACCTTTCATCTCCCGCTGTCTCCACGCCTCCACCTGCCATTACATCCATCCTCTCATCTGTCGTATGCCAATCACTCGCACTCATATGCGGTCCTCTCGCTAGCTTCTCACTGTTTGTAGGAGTTGTTAGCCCTTGAAGTGTTAAAGGTCCGGTTCGTTCAAATCATTAAAAGACCATTTGCCTTGAGTGGCCTCATTCAATGCAGATAGATTCTGTTTTCTGTGCTAAGGTTATGAGATATCTATCTGAGATTTCTGCTGCCACTGCAGTTCAAATGCTTTAAAACACGACTGAAAAGACGTATGAAGATCTTTGAAGTATCCTCAGAAGTTTATGTAAAGCTTGCAGAGTTTCTGAACTGGACTGTTTTAGCTGAGGAGAAGGCTCTGAGAAGCACAAGTGAAATTCCATTCTCCTCCACATGTAGTGGCAGCCGACAGATTGGAGTTGGATATCAGCACCTTGTCATAGTAAATCAAAATGATCAGCAGGGGAAAGTGCCACCTGTGAAAAAATATATTTGTTTTTTTAGTAATTTGGGTCAATTAATCCTTCAGGTTCTTTCCTCGCTCCTGTCAGAGACTCTGTGGTGGAGCGAAGCCACCTCTTGTCTTTGCAAGATAAATATAGCAATTAAAGACAAGTTAGCACAGGAGGCAAGTTTCTGAGTCACATATTTGTGTGTCTGAAAATGAGAAAGCATCCGGCTAAAACAAAGCCAGTGATAATGAAGGAACTGAGTATTTTTGCACATTCTGGTCTGTTGCATGGGGTGAGCTGTTGGCATAATTATGTTTGTGTAGCATGTGCTCTTATGTACTATTTACCAACAGGATTGGTTTTCCAAATAAGCTTTAAAAAGCATGAGTAAGCATGTTTAAGCTACATGAATGTGTGCTAAGCTCTGGGGTATGGCGGCTCTGAGCTGCAGGGCATGACAACGCTGAACTGACTTTTCATAATGTGAAGCCACTGAGTTTATTGAAAAAAATATTTTCCTCATTGTTTGTTCAGCCAAGTTCGACTGCAGCTGCAGCCTTGAGGGTTGGGGTCAGAATTTAGAGTATAGAATCAGAATGAAAAACCAAGGGAGGCTACTTCTGTAAGCATGAGCTGTTGCACCAAGACATACAGTATAGGACGGTACATATATCAATGACAAATTAAATATCGACCACGTTTGGGCCTGGAGTTGCCTGCTACATTATGATGGCAGAGAAGGAAGACGCTGGACTTGGGGAGGAATTGTGTCAGGCGTCTCTCCTGAAAAACGGAGCATCTGTGTCAGCTCCTCTGTGGCTCTGGCTGGCCTGTCAGACACCATTACAGAGGAGCCTGTCTCTAGTGACTCGGCTGCGGAGACTCTGCAGGGACTGGCGGGCTAGGCCCTAATCAAGAGAAGACTGCCAAGCGGTTAAAGAGCAGAAGCACAAGCCAGCCACCTCCCAGTCTCCCTCTATCTCTCTCCATCTTCCCGTTGTCACAGTAACTCCCGTCTCTTCCATTACGCTCTGCCCGTCTCTTTCCCCCCTCTCGCTTGTCCAAATAGCTCACCCGCCCTTGTTTCTGTCTTTCTGCTGCTCTCTCTTTGTCTTTTCCTGCATTGTAAGGACTTGACCGGTGTGCATAAACATGGCAAGGCATCATGGGAAAAGAGTTTGTCACTTACCCAGACAGCGCTTGACACTCCTCTGTCCAGGAGGTCTGCGGAATACAACACAGTGTCAGGCACAGAACAGATTTGTCACTCTGACGGCACTCCTCAGGGATTTGTTGTTGGTTTGTTGGTTTTTTTTTCCATTCACCTTCACTAGTATTGACTACTTCTAGGTGTCTGGGGTAGTGTGGCATTGCTTTGCTAAAGTTTATCCAAAGCATAACAAAACTTTACTGTGCCTGTGGAACACTGCATTGTCTGCAACACTTTTAAAATACATTTCATTTGTAGTAACTCCAGTGCAGTCAACTCTCTCTGGGAAACCTGGATTGACATAACTGGAACAGAAAGAAAACTGACCCCAGGTCTGTCAGTGACCATCTCAAACACACCAACCACACCAGTCCTTGTCTTCCTTAGTGAGCCACCATTAGGGTTTGGTTGTCATTCCCTCAGCACGAGGATAATAATCTGACAAGCAGCACAGCGTTGCCGCATAATCCAGGTTGAACTTTGAGGTCTCCTGTTATCAGCATTTGGCTCTGTCTTTCCCAACCAACACAGATGTCATGTTTTGATATTAAAGGATGAATCTCTCAGACAAGAGGATTTAGTTTCATATTCAAACATTTCTGCTAATAGCTACTACACTACATCTCGTCCCAGAAGGGGAGTGATGTGCTAGTCTTATTTCAAGATACTTGCACTCTTTGGAAAACTACTGAATCGATGAAAACCACAACAACAAGCAAATTTTAAGCAATGGCCTTGATGAATATGTAGCCACATAATGGAGTAATCATTAAAGTTTACACAAAAGGTCAGCCGTTCCTTCTCAAAAGCTCTTAAAAACACATTTTGGTACAATAATCCAAGTAAATTAGATTTTTTAAAATAATGACATTTGAATGCAACCAGGTACACTATCTGAATCATAAATTAAAATACACAATTCTGTCAGTCAGAACTGCTCCTGTTATTCTTATACATTATTCATCAAATGATCAAACAAATGGGAAAAAACGCAAAAAAAAAATTGTGCACAACTTGAAAGCTTTACAGGAAGATGCAGAGAACTTAATGCAAAGTCCACATCACTCTTTTATCAGTGAAAAGGTCAGTATACTGAGGTGGTACAGTGGGTCAGCTGCCAAGCTTCACTTCTTCCTCCACATATGTCAGAGTACTTTTCCAATAAATATGTACTAGTAGAGAGAAGTTTCATTTGTATGTGTTTGCTTTCCCTATAGCTGAGAATCCTGCAGAAAAATCTGTTTCTGTGTTTAGCAGTAATGTGATGGGACAACAGTTGTAGACCTTGCTGAAATGGAGTACATATTCATTAAGATCATACATTGTATTGGTATGTTAACAGACACACACTCCCACCCCTCTGAGCTCCCTTACGACCTCACCCCGACACCAAGTCAGATCACACACACCACACGTCAGTCACTTGACGACGAGGCAGGTCGATGGAAAGAGAGAAGGCTCATCAGAGTGGCGTAGAGGAATCTCGGACGAGAGTGTCTGTCTCTTGTCACGAGCCACAGGTGCTCTCTGCTACCACCATAGGCACTGAGACGTATCTGTCAAACTTGATAAAGCTGCAGCTCTGATAAGTGCGAGAAGGCATAAGTAAAGATTGTGCCTGGGGGTCTCGGCAACCCAAGACAAGTCGTGTGGAAAGCAAATGCGATGCTTAGTACGGGGCCGAGCAGGCAGAGGGTTGCATCAGAAGTAGAACGTGCTGGGCGGTGCCGTCTCCATCCTCTGAGGCTAGCCCTAGTTTCGTGGAGATGTTTATTATTGATAGAGGTGGATGATAGCCTTGGGATGAATTGCATAATCTCGAGCCGCCTCTAATGGATACAGGAAATGGATCAGGCTATCAGTCAGGTCTCTATGGATGAAGGATGTGTCTGTGTTTGTATGTGTCTCTCTTTCTGTATGCATGCATGGGAGTGTGTGTGCATGTTCAGGTTTGTGTGTGTGTGTGAGCACGGTAAGCCTGGGCAGTAGTGTGGTCCTGTCAACTGACTGTCAGCACACACTGACAGTTTCCTCAAGTTTGCACTGCATGGAGGTGATTATTAAAATACAGCTTTAGGTACCCAAGGAGGGCTGTTTTAAAGGGTATTTTATGAAACTGATGAAAAAAATACCAACCAAAAGAAGTTTACAGACATCTACTGGATGTTTTCCTCAAATGAAAGTACAATAACTACAAGTAACCTTTTTCACAGGAGACCATTTTAGCTTTATCAGTGCAATTAACAACAACGATGGCACGGTTAGATTAAGATGCTCAATATCAGAACCTTCCCCGGTGGAGTACAAACATCATTAAAGTGTTACCTATATGTCAAAATGTCTGCTGCGATAAAGGTTTGTTTTCAGCCACATCAGTCTTAACCTAAGAATTATCTCTGTCTTGGTAAAAGTAGAGGAGCAGTGTGGAGCAAATTGCAGTCTAAATTAATGTTGTGATGTGTGACATTTGGGACTCTTAACAGTTTTCAAAACAGGGTGTAAACGATAGCAAAATGGCCCTGTACAGTTATGAGCTGGCGGGTGAGTCATGAATTTTGACAGATAGCATTTGCTGAATGCGTTTTGTGCCAAAGCCACGGAAAGTTATCCACAGTTTATTTTACAGAAGACGGCTGTTGTGCTGAGTGTTGAGAAATGTCTGTAAGCAAAACAGTAAGATAAGCAGTGGCATTTCCTTTTTAACTGAAAAGTTGATCATTATATTTTAAAAGAATAAGACATTAAGATTTAAAGACAGGTGTTTTCTTTTTTCTGAGTGATTAGACATTTGCTTAGGCTGAAGTTGGGCGGAAATACATGAAGTAACCAAGCTACAGGACATGAACCAAGAGGAATGAAATGGTCCAATTCTCCCACCTTCACAGCTGCAACAATATAGCAGCAGAGTGAGAGGAAATGTGAGCTGAGATAGACTCACGGTCCTTAGAAGAGATCTAATCAGGTACGATAAGTGGAAACATGTGTGTGGGTGGACTACAGATGTATAGAGTCTTTAGAAAAGATACTGCTAATCACTAACAAGCACTTCCACTCAAATTAAAATCCCTTGTTGAGACATACACCGGGTCAGCCACAACATTAAAACCACCAACAGGTGAAGAGAATAGCATTAATCATCTTATTACAATGCAATGTTCTGCAGGGTAACCTTGAGTCCATTCATGCGGATGTTACTTTGATATGTGCCACCCACCTAAACGTTGTTGCCGAACAAGCACACCTCCCTGATAGCAACCGCACTCCCCGACAACAGTGGTCTCCCCCAGGATAATGAGCTCTACCACACCCCCAAAAACTACTCAGCCTGAGGAACATCACAAAAAGCTTAGGGCAATGACCCAGTGTCCAAACTCCCCAGATCCTAATTTGATTGAGCATCCACTGGATCCCCCAGAACAAACCCAATCCACAGAGACCCCACTCTACAACTCGTAAGACCTAAAAGATAGGCTGTCACCGTCCCTATGGCAGACACCACAGGACACCCAGAGGTCCTGTCTCCATGTCTCAATGGGTCAGAGCTGGTTTGGCAGCAAGAGGTGGATCTGCATATATATATATATATGTGTGTACATGAAAAGCTTTCTCAGCCAACACCAGAGGTCATTAGTATCATGACTATATCCCTCATGATGGCAGTCGAGTGCTGCTCTTTTAGCTATATATGTTGTCACCGAGTGTATAGGACATAGTCAGAGAAACCAGCCACATGCCCAAGCATTCACGTCAAACTGAGATCTAAAAGACATCACCAGAGACTTTTTCCTGAGTCTGTGTTAAATGTCAGACCTCTAATTATTTCGGTCCGAGCAGTCTGTGTGCTGTAATTAATTCTGCGACCTGACAGAAAGTATAATACTCAGACAGATATTATTTTCAACCGGGAAGTTGCAGATTTGATTAAAACCTCCTCTCTCCATTACAGTAAAAATGGAACACTGAATACACTGAATGTCGCTGTTTGGCTCTTTTTGTAAATGAAGGATTTCACTGCTGCTGTTTTGAAGGTATTTAGACAAAAATACAGTTTGGTTGTATTTGTCATTTTTAAGAAGTAAACTAGAAATACATTTTAAAGTTAAATGAAGAAGATGAGTGAATATAATATTCTTCCCGGTAGTTTTTGCAATGGCAGGAGTGATGCTGTTCTGAATTGTGTTTAAGTTTGAGCTCAGCTGTGTAAAGTAGTACCTATTACAGCATCCCTGTAAGTAACTATTGATTTTTTTTATAGATGCCATAATGCTTTGAGTTTCTTTTAGTTGCTCTTTTTTTGGACTTTTTCATACACCTGCCTGACCACACAATGTCTGTTTTTGTTTGTGTAAATGCCCTTGCAAGGATACTGTTGGAATTATTGATCATTTGTAGAGTTTCCAAGTTGGCATAATAAGCAGGGTTTGTAAGTGCAGACACCTGTCGTGGGAGTTTGGTTGAAAGAAACATAAAATCAACAATACGCCAGAATGGGCCGAAATAGGTGGATATTTGTAGTCGGTCTAGCTTTGCTGGATATTGATTACTGTTTAACCCAGAAACACTGCAGATTTTAGGTCAAGGTGTCTGGGAAGATCAATTGACGTGTACACGCTGCATATGAAAAATGTCAGGGGGATGAATCTAATAGATATGAAATAGAAGTGTAATAAATAGTTCAAATGTAACTAAACTGAAGAGGTCTTAAAGTTGTCAAACCAGTTATCTGACCAAAGCACAGCTAGAACTCATTTATCGACTCCATCTGCTTAACCTCTGTAACCTCTGAGAAATGAAGTGCATACTATAATCTAAAGTATAAATTAGTGATGAAGGGTAAAACAGTTCAATGTGTACACTAGAAGTGCACAACAGTTTGGTGTGTACCTCAGTTTTAGAGTCTGTTTTTGCTACAGTAAGAGAAATTAAATAACATAATGCCAAAAGTGTCTATTTGGCCATAATTTTATAAAAGATGCGGCATTAAAGTTGATTCATATTGTCAATAAGAAAAGAATGTGACCTGTAAAGAAAACGTCCATTAAGACAAGTGTGGCATATTCATAATTCACTTACATTAACCATTAAAGCCAGTAACAAAGCTTCAGTTTTAAATTTGCACAAAGGCCGTCTTTCCATCATTTTGTCAATACTGTGGACATATTGTTTAAAAAAAAAAAAAAGAACAGCAGCCTTGAAGGAGGCCCAATTAAATCAAGTATTGTGAGTTAAGACATCATACATGTGGAATAAATTTTGCACACGTTCTGACCGTGAAGGCCATTTTATTTGCATCACCAGCTGTTACCGCCTTTACAGTTGCATCACAAAGTGCCGCTGTCACCTATGTTGACAGCAACAGGGACACATTTTTAACGTGCATCATTAGCTATTCAACTGAAATGAAAACTAGTATGTCCGCTCAGAAGCGTACCCCTCTGCTGCTGCATCATTTGAGGAGTCCGCTATATTTTAGAAAAAAATCCAGTATGAATCATGGGATAGGTTGGGGAAAAAGAGGGTAACATTTGAAGGAGTCTTCAAAATGGGACAGCGTTGTCACACCACTGTGATGCATTCATCCCTACATGCAGCCTTCGAACATTGAATTGAGACACAGCTACAGTGCTTTAAAGCATAGCATGCCATAACCGATAGCCAAAATGCTGTGGGTGCAGGTCATGCCGCAGAATTTTTATTCTGGGCGTGCAAATACCCACACATAAACAGACTTTAAACTGCCAGTGTTTAGATCGTGGCGCATACTGCACAGTTCAAGACATACGCATACATTACACTCCCATCTATGAAGCTCTCTTTTGTCACCTCTAATGTGGCTCCTGTATCTAAATGTTTCTCTGTATACATGCGTCTGCCTCTCTCCACTATTTTTCCCAGCCTCCAATTCTGTCTTAGTACTCGGTGAAAGCCCACTGTAAATGGTGCATTAGGCTGTGTTTTGATCGACACTTAAACTGTCTCTTGCTGTCCTCACACAGAAAACAGTCCAAGTGTCCTTTGCCACCTTTTAAAGGATATGGAACAAATGGACCAGCTTTGAGCCTTAATGTAGTATTTTGTACACAACTCATCTCTCTTCTGACGGCTCCACATCATCTGTCCTAATGCGTTGTTGTCCAGATAGCTGCTGCACTTGAGCTGTGAAAGCCTGACAACTACCGTGTTCAGTCATTTCAGCCCACCTGAAGCATTTCTTGAGTGTAAAGTTAGCCACTGAATATTTCTATTTTTGTAGTTTGTTTATGTGGGTCTATATTAATTACGAGTCCGAAAAGACAGCTGGTAACCAAGTACAGTCAATCTTGTGTAATCTCTTGCTTCTTACATGTTATTTTGCACTACTTTCACATCGGTTTCTAACAAATGAGCAGTTTTCTATATTTAGTTTGGTTTCCTCAATGTTCCCATAAAAAACGATACATTCTAGAGCTTTTACTTCAGAAAGAAAATGCCTGAATAAGACAAACAAAGAGCAAGAAATCTGAAATGAATGTTAAACCTGTTAACTTAAGTACTGCATAAGAGCTTCCTGCAAAGGCATCAAATAGGGTCAAAACAATAGAAGCCCGAGCGTGATGGCTGTGGAGGCATGTTCTCTTCTTCCTCTTTTCTGCAAGTAATTACTCTGTGTGCTATTCTGAAAATAACCTTCACATCCAATGTGTGTCCTTATTTATCATCAGCCCCACAGGAAAACAGTACATCGAACAATCTGTATTCTATATAGACCAATAGCAACTGCACAATTAAAAAAAAAAAGTAAGTAAAGTAAATGAATTAAACTTCCCACCTGAACAGCACATTAAAGGCATTTCCTGAACAAATGGCTGTAACAGTGTTCTAATCTGGCAACATGATGTTTAAGGTGGAGACAGGCGTAGCCAACAAAACAACTTGGTTATAGTTAGAAGAAGAGATAAGGGGATACCATTCATTGTCATGGTTACAGTGATAACCATTTCTTTGAGGGTAGAGAGGGATCGTGGTCATGGTTAAAAGAAACCAATTTGGCTGTCAGTAGGAAATGGGGAAACCAACAGTGATCTCTGGTGTCAAAGCCCAACACTTCCATCCATCCATCGTGACCTTCTCCATAACCCACTTCTCCCCCCTTCACACCTAATCATAGAAGTCATGCTTCATATCATATGACTGCTAGAGGTCCTCTTCCCCTTGAACAGGGAAATGTGTTACATGTAAACTTGTCATCACTGGGCATTTGCTAAAATGGCTCATGCTGTTCTTTGGAGGAGGAGGAGGATTCTCAAAAAAAAGTAACAATTTATTTAGGTGAATGAAACTACTCATCTGTGCTGGATTATGGCCCTCGGAACAGATGCTCTTTCTTTGTGGCACAGATCTCCAATGATATTATTAAAAATTGCCTTCTCGCGGGGAGATGGGAAGTGGTCCAGGAGGACAGACTTAACAGGCAGACTGGTTTGAAGGCTGAGGGTATAGCCTGGTTTAGACCTCTTAATTACCCCCACATCTCAGGTTTGCACATGTTCATTTTAGGGGTATTTAAAATAGCAATCCACTCTTATACTGGGCTGAAGAGGGGTTGCAGAGGAGGCTGGAAAAAAATGTGAGCACAAAGCTAAAAATCTAACAGCCACGCAGGAAGGGTTCACGACATGCACAAGAGGAGGTTCTTTGTCTCCGTCTTTAGGTGTAACTCATTGATGCACAAACAGTGTCAGGTTTGCTCTCAGCTCTGCATGTCTCTGTCCACATCACTTTAGATACACTCAGACATTTCAAAGAAAGTTTCTGAAGGCCTTGTAATAAATTGTTGCGTAGCACCTTAACTCTCAGCTAGGATCAGTGGACTCCCGTCCCCTTGAAACAGATTTCGGCTGCCCTAGAAAATGTCAAAGTTGTCATTGAAATTCATTCTATATGCCACACATGCTGATGAAGGGATAGCTGTGAAGTGAAGCATTTCATACCCCTGTTTTATGTTGGGGTAGTGCCTGAGATGCTTGCACAGAAAGGTTCCCAAGAGTGTCCTTCAGCTGAATGAAATCCCTTTTCAGCAGTTCTGAACCACTGACTCTCTATAGGAGGATAGTGAACGGGCCCACATGCACAGTCGTTCTCTTGAGGTGTGAGCACATAAGTAAAAAGTTGAGTTCGCCTTGTACCTATAGTACTTACAGTATCAAGTAGATCTGGGTCTTTTTTATTGCCTTAATGAATCTTGAATTGTTGTTTCCTACTGTAAAATAGTCAAGGAAACGCTTGGGAGATGTCAATATAAGTGATTGTTGATATAATGCCGTCCAATTTGTGCATTAGCTTGGCAGTATCCTTGGGACTTAAATTCAGGTTAGCATTCGTGGGCTGCACTACTGATTCCACTCATATACTGGGGTCTAGTCCTACCCACACTGCCTGTTTTTGCACATTCTAGCAGAGCTTTGGTAGTTTTAAGGGGCTGTCTCTAACAAGTTAAGGAGAAGTGGAAGTAACTATAAATGAAGTAATCAATACTGAATTTTTGAAGTTGATACGCTCTCAGCTGCTTCATTTTCTTCATGTAATCCTCGACAGACTCAGTGGTGTTGCATTACTCCATGTTTTTCTTGTTGCTGAAGGTAGGGTTACAATAACAATAATTATACCTTTTGGGTGGCACAGTGGTGCAGTAGTTGTGCTTTGTGGCCTCACAGCAAGAAAGGTCTTGATGTGCACTTGCTAGTTAGCTGGGGGTTTTTTGTGTCGACTTTGCATGTTCTCCCTTTGTCTGAGTGGATTTTCTCTGGATTTCCTAGTCCAACGTTGTGCATGGTTAATTCGTGATTCTAAACTGGCTGTAAGTGTGCATGGTTCTGTCTCTCTGGGTGCTTTTCATTATGCTAACTCATGTTTCCTTGGGTCCTTTCTTCTCTTGTGGGCCATTTTACCTCTACTATTATGAAGGATCTTCAAGAAGAGAAAACTTGAGAGAGAGGAGGCTTGCGGGGGAGCTTAGAGAGGAGGCCTGCACAGTTGTATGCTATGCCAAAGTCTTTAATCGAGTGGTGTGACGTATGTCGCATCTTCTTGGGTGTTGGTTGGATTTGTCAGGTGATACAGCTGTGCAGCACGTCATAAGTAACTGGCATCCCTTAAGACTGATGCTACTGAATAAAGGATTTCTAATTTGGCAGCTTTGACTCCTCCATCCCTGTGTCTCTTACTCACATCTCTTGCTCACATCCTCACTGAGAGGAGTGATGCAAGTGAAAGAAGTGTGGGGATAAAGACCGGCTCCAGCCCTCCTCAACTCTCTATAGGATACAGCGGGTATAGCTTAAGATGGATGGATGGATAGTTAACTTCACTGGAAAGTAGGTTAACAACACAATTACAACAAAAATATATTTCAGATGAGAAAAATGAGACTTAGATATAAGAAAATAACGAAACACACTTTATCCATGTGCTTGTAGAAAAGCAGTAAAGTTTAATCTTTGTTAAGGATGACAGAAAATACTATGGATGGATGTATTCTGAGTGAGCAAGGGCTTCAAAGCGGTTTACAAGCTGCAGTTCTGACTTGAGAGTAAATGGTCCTACTTTGACATTAGTCAATGAAGTGATACGCTGGGAGTGGAGGCATCTGCCTAGCTGTTTTCTAGCAGGCTGTCCCGGGACTTAGAGTCGCTGACAGAAAGGCTGCCACAGTAAGTCCATCTGAGTTAAGGCCTTCTCAGGGGATAGCATCTGCCAAATTTCCTGCATGCACAGCAGTCTCTTGCTGTGCTAGCATGGCAGCACTCTAAATTTGCCCAACTGAGCCAGTCATATCATTAGCTTGTGATACGGTCTCTGTTGATGTTAGTGCAGCTGCTTTCTAAATTTGATGCAAAGTGGTCGGGGCTGTTTGATGTTAAAGTATCTTTTCAAGAGTGAGAAGTGCCAGAAATCCTGTGTTGATGACAAATATGACAACATTTCCGAAGCAGTAAATAAATTGATAACAGGAGCATACAGTCACATTGCTTGATCATTCTACAACGTAAAGTGGAACGGCATAGTGTGTTAGTGTTTTAAAAATGAACCCGACACTTAAATGTATTGGAGTCATTGTTCTTCTTAGTCATAACTTAGTTCATATGCATTATTGTATTATATTTTAAACACAATTGTACCATCTTTAGTGCATTAACATTTAAGGGGTTTAATGTTTTCCAAGATTTTATGTTTTGATATATTTATTTATGGTCGAAATTGCATTCTATTTGCCATTCTGGTGAAAGTCATACTTAAACAGATGTCACTTTTTCTCTTTACACTTCCAGTGTCGGTAAAGCTTCATCATTAGACATTTACATAAACACCAGGATCTTTTCAGGTTTACTGCTTACGACCATTACCTGAGTGTTAGCACCTGCTGGAAGCTCATAATTGGCCACTGATGAAGAGAAAATGGGACTAACAGCTGCTTATTAGTATAGAAATGGTTATTGCTGATTGTGGAGCTTCTGCTGGTTGACATGGTACTCTGGGGTCAACATATACACTGTTGAGAGTCAGTGATGTTATTTCCTGTTTGTGATGTTTAATTAACCCTGTAGAAACAAGCAAGTCAAGTCTAATACAGTTATAAATTAGCTGCCTGGAATGGTATTTTTTCTGTCTTTATACCTTCAGTCAGACTGAAAACAAACATCCTCTTCTAAGTCAAGACACAGTGCTTTGGTATTTCTGGTGGATGGAGGGTTTTCCTACCACTTAATAAGACAACCTTGGCTTTCCAACTAATTTCTTCACCGTTTCCACCTGTCCTTGCATTAAAAAAAAAATCATCTACTGTAACTCTTTATGTATTCATTACAGAGTGAAACCTCTTATATGGCTCCAGAGGCTTAGCCACAAATCTTTATGTATCTGTGCATGGAAAATTAGCCATGAATGTCTATCTCTGTGTACCTGCAATGAAGCTCAGGAAGAGTACAAAGACAACACCTGCTGTCTTCGAAGAGCGCTTTGTAGATTGTTGGTTCCACACAAGTAACAGTTGTTTGGTTGTTGCTTGGCTATTTTAAAACAACACGCTAGTTCTACGCATGGTTTAATGTTGATGTTACCTCACTCACATTTAAAAGAACAATATTTAGATGATAACCAGCATACTCTTGAAAAAGGAAGAGGTGGCCAAGGACAAGATGCAGTGAGGAGTTCTACCTGTGGTTTTCTTCTTTT
>OMNN01101551.1:20253-33222 GCA_900302755.1 Chromis chromis
TGTGCTCTTCCACACACACACACACACACACACACACACACACACACACACACACACACACACACACACACACACACACACACAGTGTTGTGGGTAACACAGCTTTTCAAACTTGCTGATACTGTCGGTCAAAAGTCGCCCAGGGTTTGGGTGTGATCTTCTTGTGCTGTAATGATTACACCAGGGATCAAAACAAGGTCCAACCCAGAGACACGTGTGACATCATAATCTTCATCATCGTCATCATCATGGTGCAATCACAAGCCAACCTGCAACACTGAGGTAACAACAAGACAGCAAACCAGCAGCAGTTGTGCAGCTACTAGTCTGCTAGATTCAGTCCAACACCAGACACCTGTTTCCAGTTGAACCTATTCAACTTTTTATTTTGAACACTAATAATTATATAACAATGAATATTGTCACAATATTTATTCATACAGTGGAATTGTAAATGTTTGGTTTGGTTAAGTGTGCACTGCATTTGTTGTAAGGGGCAGTGGTGACCTAGTGGTTTGTGAAGCGAACTTGTTACCGGTGGGTCGCCGGTTCGAGTCCCCGGACTGGCAAGAGGTTGAGGTGGGAAAGTGAGAGCGACCGCTTGTCCCAGTCACCACCACTGTGGGCCCTTGAGCAAGGCCCTTAACCCCTGACTGCTCCCTGGGCGCTGCACTGCGGCAGCCCACTGCTCCTAGTATGTATAGTTAAGGTTAACATGGGATGAGTCAAATGCAGAGAAGGAATTTCCCCAAGGGGATAAATAAAGGTTAGATTATTATTATTATTATTAAACATGTTGTTTTCTTGTTTGGAATTAAGCTAAGCTAAACTAAGCTAAGCTAAACTTTGAATACAGAAGACTTGCATTTACTCAACAACTGAACCAGAAAATCAAATACTACAGCAAGTACTCACACTGCAACCATTTAACTTCACTACTTACTTAAGGCCAATTCATGCTTTCCACAACCCTACAAGTTTCCGCATGATATAAATTTCATCATCTGCTCAGTTCCCCGAGGATCCACGCAGCCCACAATTTGTGACTGTGAGGTCTGTCTATAAGCGTCCCAACTGCACATTTTACAGGCGGTGGTCTAAACAAATGCTTGTTCAGAGGAGAGACTGTGCAAAGGAAGTCTCTGTTATCCACACCTTAATATTTCATCATTGAAAGAGTTGTAATTAAACTAATCATTGTAGGTGCTTTGATTTGTACCTCCTCTAAACAGTGCACAAAAACACAGTGAGTGTTTTTTTGTGAGTTTGAAATCCTTCAGAAATCTTGTGCTACGTCCGCCCACCTCGGGGATATTCACAATAACACGGACGGTGCTGCAGCCCAAGTAACTAGCTGGCTTTTTTGTTGTTGTTGGTGTATTTCATACAAGGGCCAAAGCAACCGGCTGAACCATACCTATTGTAGTATGAGTAGAACTGCAATGGCATCCACTGCCTACTTTCAAAGTCTGCATTGGTGAGCGCACAGGGATGCAGAAACCATGAAGTGGCCTTTAGGCTACCTGTTTTTCTCTCCACACAAAGGATTTACTAGAAAACAAACACCATAGGCCTAAAAAAAATAAGGTTTATTCACTTTAAAAACTTGAAATTCCACTCCAGTCGATGATTAAACGTCAAACTACTCATATCTGTGTATCAAAGGCACATATTTAAAGGTTTTTCTCATGAAAATAATCCCTTCATGCCTTCAAATGGCTTACATGTTACTCTACATTTTCACTTCTTCTACAATGTCCAAATCTATGAAGCCCCCCACCTCTCTCTCACCAGCTTACATACGACTCTGATCAAACACTGTAAAACTACTCTACCACTACACAATGAGTAATTCAGTTACAACCAAACCTACAGACAAAAATAAAGAGTTGACTGCTTTTGCCCATGATGCGTCTTCCAGCACATAAATAACACCATATGGACATGTTAACAAGATAAAAGAAAAACTAATAAAAAATGTAGTTTTACTGGATGGGGTCTTTGAAGTCAACATTAATGCGGAATGCACAACTATTCCTGTTTGTAAATTTAAAAAATACTGGCTTGACTTTGCCATGATTTTCTGCTTTTAAAGGTCTACTGCTTCTGTGATAGCTACAGCAATTACAATATGCAATACTACATATGAAAGTGGCAAAAGCTGGCAGTTTAGCACACCATGACATCTTGCTGTTGACCTCTTCTTTTTTGTTGCGTTATCGCCATCTGCCAGACAGAAACAGTGGAACTGGTAGTGTCTAATATCGTGCTCTTGGTTCGGTGTAAACAGGAAAGAAGTTGAATTAACGCGGAGCTCAAAGTACCACAGCGTGTTGCTCTCATATTGATAACACAAGTATTAGACTAAATGTAGTGCTCTGTGTCTTAGAAGAGTGGAAAAAAGGGGGGCTTAAAGTCTCTGCTTCTCTAATGATATGCTAATAAGAAGTTTGCAACTGTTATGAGTGTAAACATACAGACTTTTATATACATTAATGTCTCTCTAATGCCCTCTTGTGAGAGCCAAGTCGTGTTCTGTGAGGGCACAGAAAGATGATTTAGCCCGGAGAGAAGAGATTTCAGGTCAATCCATTAGAGACTTAAAGGGGAACAGAAGTGGAGACAAAGAGCCATGAGCTCCTTAGCCTCATTCCTGTGGGGACTCTCCAGTGAGCCCCTTGTCCTTGCGATGTCACACCCAGCAGGAACACGTTCTCTGTCACACTTTCCCCATTTTTCAGCACTTTTAAATTTAATCAGGTTACGGGGCTGTGACTACGGAGCAACAATTTCTCTGGACCCTGTGATAGCCATGCCTTCTTCCCAGGGAATAGTGGGTAATATTTCTCAATTGAATAATCACATTTGTTATTCCTGCAGAGTCACATCGGCAAATCAATATCAAATCAAATGAATATCTCTCCTCTATAGCTTAAAAAAAAAAGAAAAGAAAATTAAGACTCAGCGCTCTAGTGCCATCAGTCATCTGAAAAATCTTGACTTGCTCTGTAACCAACAAACCATGAGGGGAAATGAATGAGTAATGTTCTCCTGTACCTTAGCAGCTATTTTTCTGAGTGCCCTTGAGCAAGTCACTTAACCTCCTACTGCTCCAGTGGAGCAACAAGAAGTGAGCGGCAGTAGATGCCAGTCATTTTTCAGGAGATGTCTGCAGTGTGAATATGACCTATTAAATAAATCTGTCCTGCCAAATTACAAAAAATCTAAATTAAAACATTAGAATATTAAGTTGCACCATTTTTCAGGCTTTGCACTTATCCATAAAACATGTCTTTAGATCTCCTACTAGTACTTCTCTCAGCTGATTCCATTTAAGTATCAGTTCATAATTACATACAAAGCTGACAGCATGCACCCTGCTGTTCCCTAAACATGAATGTAGAAAGCCAGCGATAAAAGAGTCACTAGTACATCTGTTTTTTGAACTGCTGCACTGAGCTGCAAGTGTGTCCATCACCAGACCTACTGCCACATGTGCAATTTGTTTTAATCTAATAAAGTATCCTGTGTACTGAAGATATTCAAACTATTAAACTATCACATTTGGATTTATGGAGTATGGAGAAAAAAAATGTAAGCAAAACAAGATGTGTTTTAAATATTAGATTCTTCAAAGTAGCCTTGTTTTGCTTTGTTGAAAGCTTTGCACATACTAAATTCTCTCTACCAGTTCATAAAATCGTCACCTGCAATGCTTTTCCCACAGTCTTGAAGGAGTTCCCACATATGCGGAGCACTTGTTGGCTGCTTTTCCATCACTCTGTGACACAACTCATCCCAAACCATCTCAGCTGGGTTTAGGTCAGCGGTTGTGGAGGCCGGGTCATGTGATGCAGCACTCCATCAATCTGCTTCTTAGCCAAACAGCCCTTTCATAGCCTGGAGGTGTTTTTTGGCTCATTGTCCTGCCGAAAAACAAATAATGGTCACACTGAGAGCAAAACCAGATGTCACTGCAGAACACTGAGGAACAGCTGATGATGATATGTGGCTGCGACTTGAACTCTGGGAAGCATTGATGTGGGCTCTAATCTGGGATGCTGAAGAAACTTTCACAGTTGTTAAAGTTTTCTGGACTGACTGACCTTCACGTCTTAAAATAATGAAGGACTGCTGTTTCTCAGCTGAGTGGTTCTTCCCATAATATGGATTATTAAAGTTGGTTCCACTCTGGCCAACTAGTATTTCCTTTGATCTTTTATTGTTGAAAAAAGGTTTGTGTCCACATGCACTGTTCTCTATTACAATGCAACCCTGACTCCCAAAATCAGACATTTATTTACAACTAAACTGCATTCTCATTTACATGTGTATAGATTTATATTTTCTCACCCAGAGACTGTGACATAGTACAAAAGGGTTCCAATTTGAAAGCTACAAATTGCACATAAGGAGGAAGGACAGGAGGATAGAGGCCCCAGGAGACCAGGTTTCTACCTATATGTTGGGAGCTTATTTCAGTTTAGACATCAAATCTTAGGAAAATGTCATGCTTTGGGTTAAAATACAACCCATCCACAGCATGTGTAAAGCTTCTCCTCCATTTTCTTGGTTACCAGCGTGATAACTCCCAACCTATAAATCAGGGATGGGCAACTCCGGTCCTCGAGGGCCACTATCCTGCATGTTTTAGATGTCTCCCTCTTCCAACACACCTGATTCAAATGATCAGCTCATCATCAAGCTCTGCGGAACCCTGATAACGATCCTGATCATTTGAATCAGGTGTGTTGGAAGAGGGAAACATCTAAAACATGCAGGATAGTGGCCCTCGAGGACCAGTATTGGGCACCCCTGCCCTATATTATTTTCCTAGATAATACACACTTCAAGTTTTGTACATTAGCTGTAACCTCTTACTGTGTAATACTGTAGCGACCAGAGGAGGTGGCCCCTTCAGAGTTAACAAGACGAGTTAAGCTAGTAAAGGAGCACCGTGACAGAGACTTCATGAGGTCTACTGACTTCCGGCTAGCACAAAAGCATTAGATGAAGGTGGGCTAAACAGGAACAGCAATACTAGAGTCCAGGCGAATGTCTAATGGCTTTTGTAGAGGTGTTTACTATGTGTCTGTGTGGAGATGTGGAGATAGATGTACACAAAGACTTGGGCATAGGTTTACGTTAATAATGATTCTTTGAAGCTTTCCTAATCGTCACTGATCCTCATCTTAGAATCAGGCTTGGGACATCTGGAAAGAATGCAGTTTAGTAGTATGGGAATGGAATTTTTGGGAGACAGGATTGACAAACCTGGATAAGATTTCACTGTATCAGGTTTTCTTAGCTGGCAGTTGTCCAGTTGTGAAACTAGCATGTGATGAGTTTATGTACACCTGCATACTAGAAAAACCTGATAATTTCTGTGGTGTTGTTATAACATTACAGCCTATCAATCAGACAAATGAACACAAAAATACCTATTGTGTGTTGCAGGTATGCTATCATAAGAGCTTTAAGGTTCTGTGACATTCAGAACTACTGGATGTAGCGCTACAGCACCAGTATCTAAAACCAAAACAAACAGGCAACAACAGTTCAATAGGTGGGACTCACATGCACCAACATGCAAAAACATGCATGTGTGATTGGACTGACTACCAAAACATAGAACAAAGAATTACAACACACAGAGGAAGTGGGAATTCATTCTAAGGACACCATTAGTCCACTATAACCCGATCAGCCACAACATTCTGACCACTGACAGGTGAAGTGAATAACATTGATCATATTGGTACTATGTGGTGTTCTGCTGGAAAACCTTGGATTTTAACATCCGTGTTGATGAGACTTAGACACCCAAATGAACATTGTCCCAGAACAAGCACACTCCCTCATGCAAATGGAAATCCCAAATGTCACTGGCCTACCCCCGCATGAAAATGCACCCCACCACATGGCAAAAATATCAACCAAAAGTTTGATTGACAGAGGCCCCACTGCACCACCCACAGTACCCAAAGGATCCACTGCCAACGTCCTGGTGCCAGACCCCATAGGACTCCCTGAGAGGTCCTCTTGTCCATGCCCAATGGTTCAGAGCATTTCTGACCACATAAGGGGGACCAACACAATATTAGGCAGGTGGCCATAATGTTGTGGCTGATCGGTGTATGTGGTATATTTTCATCAGAAAAGCTGGAGTGGAAGACTATGATGTATTACTTCTAAAACGTTGCATCTTATGTTTGAGTCATAACATCCTTGAACTGTGAGACTGAATGGACAAATGTATCACAAATGTACTGCATGTTAATTTTTTTGCCTGCATTCTGGTGCCAATATGTTTTCAGGTTGTCCATCATATTGTTGTGAATGTGATATTTCTTTATGCTCTATTTAGAAATTTGGAACTAAATCTCAGATGGAATCAAAGATGAACTGATTTTGGTGGCAAAAGGCCATTGACAAAATTTCACACAAACGATAAAATGATGACATCTTATATGCAAATGTTAAAACATCAAGTCTGGACAGACATGGATGTAAACTGCAGCTTGACTGGTTGGTGGAGACATACAACCGCTAGATGGTAATTCCAGTTCAACCTGTTGTGGAAGCAGACGGTAGCTAAAACTGCATGTCACTGGTTTCTATCTCGTAATTACTGTTTAAGCACAACAAAAAGACTTCATGATAATCTGTTTCCTCAAACACTTCATGCTCAACAGACGTAAAAGAGAGCGGCTTGTAGTATAACTGCATTTTTTATCAGCACAGACACTCACATTTAATTAACGTTTGTAGTTGCAAGATCACAACCCTTTAATCTCTGTACAAGTGTGATAATATTCAGTGCAGGAGAGTTGGGGGTTGGGCTGTGTGATAGATTGTCTCAGCATCAGTACTGTAATGTGTGCAACAGTCACAAGTAAGGCAAATTACAAATCATGCTACAAGTTTTGAAGTAAACCTGCATGGTTCTCATTTTCCATGACTAATCTACAACAGTAGTGCCTGATTTAAGGGTTCTTGGGTAAACAGCTTTTAAAAACTTTATTTAAAAGGCACTGGGTTTGTTGACATGAAGGCTCCATCTGTGCACAGCACACCAAGTGAAGAGCAGGAGAGAAACAATGAAAAGAAACAGGTACTTTGCTGTCAGTGCCTTGCGATTGTCACCACCGCATGAGGCAGTGTGACTAATGTGTTTGACCATTTAAATCAGGATCACAAAGCTCTGCATGATGAGTGTGAGGACAGATCTGAATGTCATCTCGCATTACACCACATGAGAAAAGCTCCAAATGACAGAGAGAAATCAGTGATACGATAACTTCACCTCGTGAAAGACATGATACGAACTAACACGGTTACCAAAGAGAGTTTTAAAAGCACGATCTGGTCACTTCACAAGCTGTGTGTACTATTTTCCTCTAGTTGTACGAAGACTTGTATGAAAAATGCAAGTCAGGAGTTGACACTGAGCTGTCACATGTGGAATATTATGCATCTACAGCAGATTGTAGTCCAGCTGGACAATGGAGCTGAAAAGTAGTTCAAATGGAATTTTTCCTGGATGATCATGCGAGTAAGAACATTGCAGTATGGATGAGAGGAACGCTGGGTGCTTGGGCTCTCAGTGAGAGACATCAAGTCTGCAGAATGTAGTGAACATGGTGGGCCCGGCTGCAGTACTTTGGCCACAGAATGCATCTTGCAGTTGGTAAGTTAGATTCATGCAGTATTTATTAAGCTGTTTTTTATTCATATTGCAGAAAAACCAAATATCACAAGGACCTTTTTTTTTTTCAATATATGGTGCAGCCCTAGTTGGAAATGGGGTCGCTGACTGCTTGCTCATAGAGGGATCGAAAAGCAATTTTGGATTGTTGGAGTTTCTGTTTTCTGTTCTTCCTTACTATATTAAGTGTTATGTGATGGCATATGTTGTAAATATGCGCTATATAAATAAAATTGAATTGAATTGAATTGAAACTATGAAGTAACTTGTTGTCACTGGAGTTTATCACCCACCCAACAAGTTACACCAATGAACTGACAGAGAAAGTTTACACGATTCATCTGACTAGTTCAATAAATGTTCTGCACAACACTGGTGCATGATAGCAGTATTGGAGGGGCAGAAGCACTGTTCAGACTTTAGCCTATCAAGATGGAAAACTAGCAATGTACTGTAAAAAAGCAGAAGGTTTTTACACAAAGACAGCATTTCTCTTTTTCAGTTAACCCAACCTGACTGGACTCTAACAGTCCGCTGTCCACCGCTAGAAGTATGTACCTAACAAAAGAAGAACCTTCAAACACAGAAAAGCTATTTTTGTACTGAAACACCACTGGATAACAATGTCCTTGCTCCTGCTTTGAGATTTCACCAGCCTGAACTTGTAGACTGTGTAAGTACTCTGCACACACATAACTACAACAGAAAGAATTGGATTTTCAACTTTCTGACAGTCCTTGAACTACTCATCTGAGATTTTTCCTTGCAAAATTGAACCAAATCTGAGCTCCAAATCTCAAAATTACATCAATATTGTTGTATTCCACGTCTCATTTAAAGTATTTATACAAACTATAAGTAAAAAAGAAAAAGTTCAAATATTGATTCAGAATTTTTACATTTTTGTAAGAGAAATAATTAAAGAAATTCAACTGTTATTTTTTCACTTACTCTTTATTAATGGCTACTTCTGGCCGTGATTGTGCTGTTTCCATAAAGGTGCAGGATAGTTAAAAATGCAGGTAAACACAAGAGCCCACAGGGAGTAAAAATGAGACGGGAGAAAAGAAAAGTGCTTGGAGCTCAGAGGCTTAAATTTGTCCTTCCTAATGATTCCAACTGCTGTCAGGTTGAAGATCTTATTACATTTCTTTTATCACGTAGGCACTCTGATGTTTGGAAATGATTCTGCTGCTGCTTCCAACAGGTGATGACAGCAGCGCTCTGTGTGAACCTGCACGTCGGTGTGTATAACATTCCTTCAGCCCAAAACTAAGCCCGAGGCCAAATGAGACTGACAGTTTATCAGGTTAAATGAGGGGAAAAAAGCAAATAAAAGGAAGCGAAACAAGGTGAGCTGGTGGCAAGAGGGCAGGGAGCGGAGGGGGAAACCACCCAGAGACGGAGGGAGGGCCAGTCAATATGGTGGCACGTTACATAATTTTCTCGCTCTATTGATTTATCGCCGTGCTGATTTGGCCCCCAGCCAATATGCAATAGCATTTGTAATATTTGAGCCGGAGCCCAGACGGAGAGAGAGAGAGAGAGCGAGGGAGACTCAGATGATGAGGGCAGATAGATGGCGACAGATAGAGAGGACAGTGAAAAAGAGAGAAATCGAGGCGCAAGTGGAGAAAGAGTGAGTAATAGCCGGGAATTTTGGGCTCCAGCCAAAGTGACACCAATGAAGGCAGCAAAGAGAGAGGAAGCAGCGACAGATAATGAAAAGAGACAGAAGGGAAACAAAGCGTTTAAGGGGAGCACTTAATTGAGTGAGATAGAAATAGCCTAGATGTAGGGGAGAGGAAACAAATGTGAGCCGGGATGAGGAGATAGTGACAGATCGAGGAGAGGGCGGGAGGAGGAAGAAGAATGTGTGTCACTGAGTGCACTGCAGGTTATCCTTGTTGCTGTAATCAGTACTGTTATATAAGAGCCGGCAGCACTCGGCAGCCCGACACACTGGATCTGCAGGACAGACTGGGTTTACTGCACACAGAGTATGTCTTCAAACACTTTACAGTAGGAACAGAAAGTGCCTGTGGCCACATATGCTGGATATAAACTCCAGCAGCCTTCACAGGTTTGTTTTTTTTCTTTCTCAGAGTACATCTGCACTGGCTGGTTACATTTGAAACTACACTTCTTCTCGCTGTTTTGGCTCTCCAACCGCCAAAAAAAAGATCTTTTGGAAAAATTGTCTCCACAGTGGATAAATCTGAAACACTGGTTTGTGTTTGAAGTGCTTGTGAAACCTTCTCATCCCACACCTGTACGTAGTTTGGATTAGAGGTGGGGGCTGCATCAGACAAGTTTTGCAACATTTTTGAAACAAAGCGTGAGCGCTTCATGCAGCGGCTGGCCAGCTTTGTAGAAATCTGACTTTTCTCTGCTTTTTAAACAACTACATCTGTTACTTTTCACATGTACAACACCATGAATGTTTCTGAAGACAGACTGTCCAAGCATGTGGGGTTTTATCCCCAATTTAATAGCTAGCACATCTTCTTCAACTCTGTAATGGCAGATTGTTTTAACCTGCCTTCGCATGCGGCTGTTTGGAACAGCTGAACACTTTCAAATGTTCCCCTCCATTGATATTTTCAAGAAAAACCTCAAAAGAAACATGTTTTCAATTGCTTTTGGCTGCTCTTAATGGTCCTTATACTTCATGTTTCTTGTTGCTATCCTCTTTTGCCTTGTTGCTATCCTCTTTTGCCTTGTTGCTATCCTCTTTTGCCAGGTCGTTGGTCACGATAACCCCATCCCCAGCCCCTGACGTACTCGGTTCTTAGCTCTGGCCCAGCAAAGAGTTGGTGCTTGCTAAGCACCAGTTTTTAGCACCTGGAGCCGGTGCTTAGGTGGTGGAAACACAAAGAACTGGTGCTAAGTCAGGCTCTGGCTCTGAACTAGCACTGGAACCAGCTCGGTGGAAAAGAGGTAATTATGTTCACAATGATATTCATGATTATTTTGAGATCATTATTTATTTAGATCACAAAAATGTATCATAATTATTCACTGATTATAGAGACTAATTTTGTTACTGCACTTTCATATCTAAACAAACAGAGCACTGCTTTCGCTACATTCCTGATAATGTAAAAATGTTCAAAATCACTTTAAATGAAGTTCCTCTTTACCTGAATTCAGTGCATCTCCAAGAGGCAAAATATAAATGAAATTGTATTCAAAGCTTGCCAGCTGTCTGCTTATTGAAATACACTACAATTTACCAATGTTCCCTAAACACCTCACATTACAGGCTGCAGCAGAAGCCTCTAGTCTCAGTGCAGCAACTCAGACAGGTGTATGACTTTGAAAACAGTGAAATAACGAATTCTGTCAGATTTACCCAAATTTAAACCAAATGATTTTATCTGCATGTAATGTTTTCTATGAGGAAGTATTTTAAACATAAATATCGCACTCAATCAAGTTCATTTAATTGTGGGAATTCTAAATCATGATCATGATACCATTAGTTGTGAAGCAATCTAGCTGATGTTGCATTTTGTATTTTGCAACCAAATCTTTCGTTCTTCAGTGTTTCTCTGCTGTTTCTCACTCATTTTACTGTGCACATGTGGAGAACCCTTATATCTGAGTAAATGGTGATTGACCAGACAGACTTCTCTTGTAGATTAGATATTGAAAATGAGAACTATGCAAGTTTTCTTTTTGTATCAAGAATCAAAAACATTGTAGCATAAAGTGGTTGAATTAATCTGCCTTCCCTTGACTATTGCATATGAACACACTGTAATACACTATACCGTGCAGCTCATAGCAGGTAGCCCCTGTTTGATTTCACCGAGTTGTCTAATAACAGAAACAGCAAAATATGTGAATTTGAACATCTAAACTGTGGGTTGAGCTGCAGCATAGTTGATCAAGGAGAGCAGAAGGGGAAGGAGCTGTTTTCATGTTTTAATCAGCTGATCCTCAGCAGAGTCAGATGTGCCAGATGTTGGCTGTGATCTGCACTCTTTGCTCTTGCAGTCTAAAAAGTGTGGGTGCAGCCGCACACACTGTTCACTGAAATTCCTGTTCTCCTGCTGAATTCCTTAAAACAGGAGCATCAGGGCCTCTCCTTCCTCCTTCCTACTTCCTCCTCCTCCATCCTTTCCCCTCTGGCACTTCCCCCTTGTTGTGACATCTCTCTTTCACTCCCTCTCTCTCCATCTCTGGAAGAACTACAGACGGATGTGGGGAAGGAAGCAGAGATAAAGGCAGAAAACTAGATTAATGGGCTGAATGAAGCACATAGAGGGAGAGGAGAAGATGGAGGAGAGAACAAGGAGAGGGAGAGAGAGTGAGGGGGAGAGAGGGAGGCAGTGCTAGAACAGGCTTTCCTTGTGCTACTGTGAATAATTTACTTTATTCCCCCTTGCTCTCTTTTTAAAGATATAAAGATATAGTCAACAGGGGGGAGGAGGTGGGGGTGAGGAGGGGGTTTGATTAATTGCCAATTAATGTTTAACGAGGTACAGCTGTGTTCAATTAACACTGGTTTGGGCCCCGTCTCTCCTGACTCCCCCCTCCCGCAAATATCATATCCTCTCCTTCTCCTTCGGCTTCGAGAGAGAGGTTAGCAATTGATATTGTGATCAATAATGTTTTAATCAGTTACTACAAAAAAAAAAAAAAAAAAAAAAAAACTTACAAGCTAACTCGGAGCAGATTTTGGTGAGCAATAAATTCATCCAATACTATGTGTAGATGCAAATGTGCCGCAATAAGAAGCAACATATGGTTAAAATTACCCATAACACCCTTCTCTGTGGAGATAGATTTTTAGCTAAAGGCATGTTTTCTTCTTTAACAAATTAATTAATTAATTAATAAAAAATCAAATCACCATTTATCGGAGCTAGAAATTCTAAAAACCAAAACAATCGTTGAGTTTTCAGCTCACCAACGCTGTGACCAATACTCACATGACAAAACGTCAGAGACTTTTCGGCTGAACTGCAGGCTGTGTTGTCACAGAGCAGATAGAAGACAAGCATGGCAACAAATTAGAAAGATAAAGAGCAAAATCAAACATACCTGATCAATAAAATAATTACAGCATGGCTCAAAAATGGTAAACAGATGAGCAGGTTGTCAGCAAGTTGCTGGAAGATACATTCAGCACAGTGAAACATCCTTCGAGTATTAATGTTCCGAGTAGTGGGAAAAACAAATCTGTAAATAGTAAAACATTTATAGCATGTAGTTACTTTTTTTTTTTTTTTTTTTTTTTACAGTTTTGGTAA
>OMNN01101552.1:9922-20583 GCA_900302755.1 Chromis chromis
ACTGAACCCGAAGTTTCTCCCAATGGCAGATTAGCGCCTTGCATGGCAGCTCTGTCGCCCTTGGTGTGTGAATGTGTGAATGCGAAACACATTGTAAAGCGCCTTGGGTACCGCTAAGGTACAAAAAGGTGCTATATAAGTGCAGACCATTTACCATTTACCATGTTTCATGGTGCCCAGAGACAAAGACAACAAAAGAAGCTGAAACAGTTCCTCAGTCATGTGAATTAAATATTCATGATGTTGAAACTTTTTTGGAA
This sequence comes from Chromis chromis, assembly GCA_900302755.1. Lineage (NCBI taxonomy): Eukaryota > Metazoa > Chordata > Actinopteri > Pomacentridae > Chromis > Chromis chromis. Next base: position 10,183 of record OMNN01101552.1, read on the forward strand.
AGGATGTTTCCATTTCCTATGTTAATCATATTAATTCTGTTTTTAATGGTGGATCTTTAAAATGACGCATTTTTTCAGATCTTGATTATAATATAAAGGCAATTCAAATTACGGGATTGGTTTGAGTTCCTCTTCAAATATTGGACTTTATATGATTTAAGTTCATGTGTTTCAATGCTGCTCTGTGGGCTCCTCAGGGTTCAGCTACCTCTAGGACCATTTTTAAGAGCACACAATCAGTTTCCACCTCTATTAAACCCAAATCAATTGTAACTGGAACCTCAACCATTTTCATGAGGTTCCGTCTCTCATAGATGTCCCAAAATCTTTGTTTTTAAAAGTAAAATCCCACAAAAAAAACTGTGATTCTCTTAATAGGTGCAATTGTTTCCAACCCACATATTACTCCGAATATGAGCTGCTTCTCTGTAGCAGTCAACAGGCTTCATTCATACAGTACATTATGATGCAGAAGTTTACACGCATCTTAAAAACATAGCTCCTGTTTCTGAATTTTAATTATTGTCATAAGAAAGCCAATGTGGCAGTCACTCCTCCTCAGCTCAGCAGCACCATCACTTCATTATTAAATTGAAAATGTTTGAGACACGGCTGAGGTTTACAGTGAATAATCCTTGTGAATAAATTGCTGAGGTCTCCGTGTGTCCTGCCAGAATTGCATGGCTCCATTTTCTGACTAAATGAAAATCAAATTTGTCATTAAAATAAAATAGGGTTGCGCAATTTTCAGGCCATTGTTTTCATAATTACAGGTTTTAATTTAATATAATGTGAAATCTCTAGCTGCGTGCCCCTCGCTACAATGGAGTAATCCATCCACCCACCAGCTCATTCAAGGCTCTGACAGAAAGCACGGTTCCCGGCCCACCAGCCTGTGGAGAATCGATTGGCTCTGGCTGGGGAGAAAAAAGAAGATCATGCTGACGGATTTGCAAAAGGCAACTCCACATACACACAGGAACACACTCACGTTGCTATGGCATAGTGTCAGAAATGCAGACACGGTTATAGGAATGCAGCTGAGATCCACGTTTGCAGAAAACCAAAGCCAAAGCACCTAAACGGCACCTCTGATCTTTGCAGCTTTGGCCACTTGAGCAGATAAATGAGGAATAAAACCTCCAGTAATCTGATGCATGTCCTCCTGTTCTCATGCAGAACGATGAGCAGCCATAGTTTATTTTGGTCATTCTGATTTATAGTTCTTCACAACAAAGAAAAAGCTCAGAATGTTTTTTTTCTGTTTAATTCTTTAGTGGCAGTACTTGCAGGAATCTAGTGGCTGCAGAACCACTGATACCTTCACAGGACCACATTGTTCTGGGGAACCAGGATTCAACCCAGTTGTTCCTGTAGGTAGTCTTCTTGGGTCTCATTATACTGCTGCTAGTCTCGCTTAGCTGCATCAGACTGTCATTATGCTACAGGTTTAAAACATGCTCTAGCTTGCCAGTTGTCGTGGGCGTGGCTAAGCGAAGGACGTGACTTCTGTGTTTCCTCAAAGTAGTGACAGGTGGATTTCTTGTGGTGGACATTTGCAAGCAGGGAGACAAGCACTGGGATTGAAATGACTGCACGATTAAAATTGTTGGGAAAACTTGCTGTTTCAGTTGCACTTGCAGTGTGGTAGGTTGCTGTTGTTGATGGGCCAATGATCGGCCAATGGCAGGTTTATACGACAACCTACATACTGGTGCAGGTCTTGGGTCTCTAGAAGGCTGCAAGGGTGCATGATATAATTTCTGATCATGTTGTGCATCACAGCCAACAGTGTTGGAAAATCGTTTGTATAAAAAGCAAGATGGGAAAATAGAAGTGTTCTTTAATAAGTACAAGGAGTTAAAACCTATTGATAGATCAGCAGTTTGGTGACATACATTCACTCTTAAAGCCAGAGACGGCCCTACCCAATGTGGCGCCCTAGGCGAGATATTATATGGCACCCCCCTCCATCAGCGATTTAAGCTTTCCGATTTTGTGGCACCCCATGGAGGACATGGAGCCCTTAGCATTTGCCTGTATTGCCTAATGGGCAAGCCGGCTCTGCTTAAAGCATTATTATTTTACTTTTTATATTCTATTATTATACTTGCTCTTACCTTCCACCACTACTTAATAATAAGGTTTCCACTGCAGGAGCTTGGGCAGGTGCGATAAAGCATTTACTGGAACTGACTCATACTTGGCCCTTTTAGGTGTTTGATTCAAATGCATTGTAGATCTGAAAAATCCATCCATGGCATTAACTCCAAGTGCACCAGAACAATGACAGATAGTAATTACTAGACATAACTGTAGTTTTATGAACAAATTAGAAGCAGGACAGTAGAGGGTTTGTTGTGTTGGCCAATATGACAAATTTTCCGTTGATGGTGACATGTTAGGGAGGAGAAGACTGCTACTTGACAGGACATCAAAAGAGCAGAAAAAATGGTGCTTGTTGTCCTCTCCAAGTTTAACCAATCACCTTTGAGTCACCTACAGGATTTTTTAAGGCCACACAGAAACACTCTCCTGAAAATGGCCCGTAAAGTGGTTCTAGAGGGTTGGTTCTAGTGGTCGGAGCCTAGTTTTGGGTTACCCTAAAATGACCCACATGTTCCCGTAGTGGAAAACTGTCTAGTGGTAGCACACCATGCTACTACCAGTGTTTGTGTTCTGTCTCTGTTTTGGTCTGTTTAGGCCGACTGCATTTGTGATTGGGTGCGATTATAAGCTTCGCCTAGATGTGCTTCCCTTCTCCAATGGAGTCCTTTTTGAAGATTAACATAAGCATGATAGGTCCAGGTAGGTTTTGTATTACGTCCAAAGAATTGGACTCATTAAGACCACCAGCTTCCAGGGATCCTGAATAGAGGCTCTAGTGAGGATCAGTTTTACGTCAGTTATATTTTGTAGCATACAATAAGCTAACCGCAGCATTTTAAATCGGTTTCTGTCCTGTGTGTAAAAACACAACCCCCTCATGAGATCACTTGATTGATGCAATCAAGCTGCTGATGCAGAGAGCGCTGCCAAGATAACGCAGGGTTGTCTTGAAGAAAGTTGAACCTGCCAGGATACAATATCATCTGTTAAGGTGCCTCATTAGTCATTCAAATGAATTATCACACTTTCCTGATTTAAATACATCCTCACAGCATCATAAACTGCCATGTAGTGTTTTGACAGGCCGTGAAATTTGTCAATCTGCTATTCAAACTCTGCTTTCTGGATTGTATTTCATCCTTTCACCATTATGTTATTCTTCACCACGGGTGTGTGTCAGAAATAGAATTAAATATCTTATCTCAGAGACATTTCACAGCTGAAAATCATTGATGATGATACATACTGAATATAATTAACATCTTCTGCATATCCACTTTAGTTAGTTAATTTCTGACCACTGAGAACACGTTGTGTCAGAGAAATAGAAAAAACCCAAGGTATATTGGTACACTTTAATAAATTGCATCCATGTCAACCTTAATAAGGCAAATGGAGCCTGCAGCTTAGATGAACCTGAGACCTCCAAATGATTAAATCTGCCCCTAAGCACTGATGACCCTCTGAACCCCTCTGAAGTTTTTGAACTACAGTTTCTTTCATTTGGAGCCTTTGGGGCACTTAGACAGAATATGTAATGTTGCCATGGAGTCACTGCATTAGCTGTGCACTTAATTTACTTTGTTGTCCTTTTTTTCTACATTTTGGCAAAGCTGCAACATTAAAATTATGCTCAGTTTTCAGATTTGAACAAACTGCCTAATTTCTAAACAGGTTTGCAACCATTTATTCAATGGTAATTATACCCTGAGGAAGTGCAAAAAAATCTTGACGTCTGTGTGGTCAGACGCTACAAATTTGTGAAGAATAATGTCAAGCAAAAAGTTCAATTTGGGCTCCTGAGGTTCTAAACAGTTTTTTGGCCTCATGAGCTTTTTGTCAGAGCCCCAAATGTTGACAGTGTTAATAAGTGGCTAAACCAACTGGCCAAATACAGTAACTCATTTTGTTTGTTTGTAAAACATAATCAAAAACCTGCACATCATGTCTCTCCCTTCATACCTCTCCCTGACAATTAGAAAACCTCTGCTTCAACATAAATACTTTCCTTTTAACATTGGTAATTTGTAGGGATTTCCTGATCCAATCTCAAATATCGAGATGTTAGCCGATCAAAGTGTTAGCCAACTGACACGATTTGGGCCACAACGGTGACTATAAATTAAAATTAATATTAAGGTTATCTGTTACATATGCCACTGGGATATACATGAGTTGTCGTCAGAGGTCATTAAGCGTCATAGAAGTCTTTGTCATGGTGCCCCATTTCTAGCTAGACCTTGACAATGCTCTCTTGTTGCCAGTACAGACAACTTGTAGTCCATATGTCCGCCTTTTCTGGTCGCAACAGTATCAAACAGGTAATGTCTCCGCCTGTTGGAACAACCAGGTACTGCAGTGTTGACACACTCTACCCTCTCTCAACAGTTGTTCCTTGATGTCTTGCAGAGGCATTGCATTGATTTTAATCACTTTAATGTACTTGAAGTGTGTATTATCAAGGAAAATGTTATTGGATTGAGTGACACTAGGCAGATACTACTACTACTACTACTAAACCTGATGGGGATATCCATAGTAATTTGCATTATTATTATTAACAAGTCACTGTAATGTGTAATTGACAACCTGAAGCCAGAAGAGAACTTTCTCTGAACATCACAAAGACTTCCAGACTTCCTTTTTAAACTCGATCAAGGCTTTTCGTTTGTAATGTGGCAGTGAGCTGGAGGTGGATGGTAAATTTATACAGTGTTTAATTTATTGATCTGAGTCAGCTTGACGTTTGTGATTCCATATTAACAGCGCAACTCTCTCAGACGGCATTTAATTTGGTGTTATCAGAATCACTAACAGGAACACAGCTGTGCTGTCTCATCAGCCATGCCGAGGGAAAAGAAGGAAGCGAGCTGGGACCCGAACAAATCAGCTGCAAATGACAAGACTGATTTGATTTTTCATTTTGGCATGGGAGAGGAGCACATTTTCAGGCTGAAAATGGGAATGGGTACATTAATTCATTAGCATGAAATATAACTTTAGGTGGAATTTGGAGTTGTTATCAATGCTGTGGGGAGAGGCAGCACTGTGCAGTGCCGGCAGCTTAGATGGAAACGCCGGCCAAGGTTGTGCAAATTGAGTAAAAGCACACCCTGACTGACACACAGGATAGATGGCTGTTGTAGCTGGCAGTTGGCCAAGAAAGTCAGACCCTACAGTCCTTCAGTCCACAGCTTTTAAATATAGAAGACCATATGTCCGGAGCAAATGGAAAAGAGAGGACCAGTGCCAGTAACAGTAATGAGACATGTAACAAACGGGCCCAAGATATAGTTCTGACATTTTATTATCCAAATGCGTGTTTAATGCATTTTGTTTTATTTATTATGTTTACTGTAATGCATGAACTGTCTTCATTGTATCAGTGAATACGATGACTTTTCTAGTGTCTGTCAGCCAAGATACTGTGTCTTCTTAACAGTTAATGAAAGTGAATACTTTAGAGTCTACGATCAAGCCAGCTGCTCTGTGAGGCTGTGCAGCACTTTCATGTTCAAAGTGACAATGCTAGCATATTGATGTCTAGCAGGTATATGGAACGGCACAACCAGGCCTAGAAGTAGGGAGAACTCAAGTTTTTTGTGCAGTATGACAGTTATAATGCCATAAATCATAAAAATTAAAAATTAAAGTTGACTTTTTAAAATTATTTATTTTAGAGAAATTTTAGAGACCTGGTTCAACATGTACGACATCAGATGTTACCACTACTGGGACAACATTTTGACTCTACATACTATAGATATTTTACTATTTACATTTTTAATTTGTTTCCATACTTGCTTTTGTGTAAACACAGCCTGCAGTTCAACTAAAAGTCCCTGAATTTTAGTCACATGACTATTCATCACTCATGTTGTCCTGGTGGTGCCAAGGAGCAGATTTTTTTTTGATTTTTTAGAGAATCTGGTTAGTGATAATGGTTTATGTTTGGTGAATTTGTAAATGTTATTTAGCAAATGCAAAGTCCTTAAGCCAAGCAGTTGCCTCCCGGTCTGTTGTATGGAGGGGGACTAACCCTCCTTTCAGTCTTTGGACAGGACAAACTTCCATGATGTGCTCCATGGTTTGCTCCTCTCCACAAGCACACAGTGAGCTTGGGCTACTGCCCCATTTGTGAAGGCTGGTCAAGCAGGGGCCATGTCCAGTCCTGAAACGATTGAGCGTAGACCCGGGTACTGACCATTGTATCCATTGGGGGACAATGGATCAGCGTACACGTCGCGTCCTCCGTCAGTACCCAGGCCCACCTAATGATCCTTCCAGCAGACTAAATTCTAAGAGATGACGTCTGAGAGCCAAGTCAAAGAATCCTAGTCACAGTCCCAAAGCTGAATTTGTAAATATAAATGTAGAATAAAATGAATTTAATGAAATATCCCAGTTAATAAGCTTGGATTTGGTTAAGATGAGTCTTTGAAGTACTGTCAGAAAGTTGAAAATGCAAGAATTCATTCTGTTTTCATAGTTTCTGGCTCTGATAAATGGTGTAATTTGGGCCACTTCTCTAACATATTTTGCCTGTCAAAGCTGTTGGGGGATTTTGGGCTTCAGAGGGTAAAAAAAAAAACTTCTGTATTTACAGTTAAGGATCATTTTCTCACCCCAGAATATCCAAAAAATGACCTCCTTAATTAACATAACAGGTTTGGTTGTTTCTGTAAGGACATATAAAGCAGGGGACTGATTATACTTAACAATATGCATCCCTTGAAGATTTAATAACATGAAAACTCAGCAGATGGCTATTTCAGCCTTTTGACTTGATCCTAATGAGTCACTCAGGAACTCTAAAGTCTGTGAAAGTTACAAACCCAGTGTTAATATGATGGTGACTCATGGCTTCATGGTTAGACAGCTGCGCTCAGGGAAATATGAGTTCAGTTTCGGGTGATGACACGCTGAGAGATCACACGTCATGACTGGTTTTAGTAGTTTAAGTGGCTGTTGAACAAGTACATTTAAATTTTAGTTAGTTTTGAGAAACATATTTGAGAAAATGGCAAATTTAGGACACATTATGGTCACATATTGTTAATTGAAGATGACTGTTGGTGCAGAAAGACACATTTTGTCTGTGAGATTATGCAGTATCTGTGTTTTCGTAGCTACTATATAGGTCCTATATAGGAACTCTATTTCTATAGTTCACTGCTTCTGTGTTTGGTGCCTTCTGTTTTTGTGAGGCAGCTTGTCACCTAAAAGCCCCATAGCTGTGAATGAGGCAGTGATTGCTTTTCCTGAACTAATGCCATCCTTTGCTTAAGAAGTGAAATTAATTTGACTCTATTCTTCTTCTTCCTTATTCTTCAAATGGATATGTTGGCCTTCTTACCTCTTATTTAATTACTGCAGTCACCACTTCAGGCAGCTTTAGAGCCCACGACAAGGATTGTGTGACTTTATTACACAGCACACTGCGAGGTAATAAAGTCCTGGTCTCAATCAGTTTCAGATTGTAGGATATAAACTTGTATGATTGTGCAATTAATGCCTGGACAATCAAACAAGCATGAGAGACTCATGTCTTATGTTTTCAAAACGCAGCTCTGTAGAGTTTTCTTCATTGCCGAAGTCACACAAACCTTTTATTCCTTTTTGCCTTTATTGTTTTGGTTAATAATAATAATGATAATGCATTAGTTTTATACAGTGCTTTTCTGGACACTCAAAGACGCTTTACATTGCATTATTCATTCACTCCTATCCATGGTGGTAAGCTACGTATGTAGCCACAGCTGTCCTGGGGTAGACTGATGGAAGCCAGGCTGCCAATCTGCACCATCAGCCCCTCCAACCACCACCAACCATCACTCTCACACTGCATTCACCCAGGCTTCCTGGTGTTCCCTCACGGTCTCCCATCCAGGTACTGACCAGGCCCTACCCTGCTTAGCTTCCGAGATCTGACGGGATCGGGCATCCACAAGGCGTTGTGTGTTTGCATGTGCATGTATTACTTTTCCTAAACTTAATTTTGAAATAAAGCCCCAAATCATCCATCTGTAATCAAGATTTCTTTTAAAATTGTCAGCTTTCGTCTCAGACATAAAAACCAAACACTATAAAGGAACCTTTAAAAATATATTTTTTTTTTACTACTTTTATTTTTTTTTCCTGCAGTGCCACAATTTCAACCCACTGCATTCAGTAAATGCTCCACTGCGTTCACCAGGTTGTCACAGACTTTGATTGTTTGTTGGTTGGTGCTGGACGGGTCATGTACTTTACTTTATCCATGCTTTTTTTTCCTTAAAAAAAATCTGTCTGCTGCTGTTGGAAACACAACAAATCAAAGTTGGAGGCTGTAAAAGTTTTGGCCATCTGTGAGGAAATGCAGAGCTGAGTGATCATTTCTCGGCTGCTTTCAGTGTCTGAACCCCAAAGCCCAGCTGTATGTTTGAGAGGTTTTTATGTTTACAAATGAGCCAAAATGACACCATTTATTAAAGTGAAGGTCTGTAGAAACAGAAACAATTGTGGAATATTCAACTTTCTTAATCAAGTGTCTTTTGGTCTCATTGGGACATCTAAGCTACAAATCTGGACATTTCATTAAAATCACTTTATTCTACATTTAAAAATGTACAATAAAAAAACCTTGCAGTAAAAACAATACAATGCAAACGTACAGCCCTTAGTCACTCAGCTGCAACCAACAGTCATGTGACAAAAGCTCAGAGATTTTAGTCCAGGCTGAACTGCAGGTTGTGTTTATGTATATGTGCATAGTATAGTATGTAGAACCACTGTTTTTCCAGTATTGATTACACCTGGTGGCACTTCAAAAAAGGTTTTACATGTTGATTCCAGGTTTTTAGAATTTTTGTAAAATGAATAATCAAGGAAATTCTAATTTTAGTTTTTTCTGTTTTTAAGATTTGTGACATTACAACTGTACTGCACAAAACTATTTTTTGATTCCTCTCTACTTCTAGCCATGTGTGCTCTTTCAATAGGGGTGCAGGACTTTATATTATAGTGAAGAATGAGCCAACGGTGAGTAAAAACGTGGTGGGACGAAAAACACCCAAAACCTGCCTGTGGTAGTGGGTGGATTAACCAATATACAGAATATAATACAAATAGTGTTTACCCTCATTAACAAATGTTAGCATGCTAACACACTAAGCTGTCACAGTGAACATTGCACTGCAGTTAAAAATTAGCCCAAAGTGACAAAAAATGTGAGAGGAGCAATAAATGCCCACTTCAGAGGGTAAACTTTGGATGATGGAAGGTTCCAGTGTTGCATTTAGAATTGCTGTGCTGTGGCAACTGTTTTGTTTACATTTGGTTTGCAGGTTGTGCTTTCACTGTTCCTTGATTTTCTTCAGCAGAAGTCGTTATCTGCAGGATATCTGTTGATATATACCATCATGGGAACTTGTGGCACAGCCAACGGTAAGTTACAACTTATCATTACCGCAGAGCTCTATTCTATGCAGATGAAATACTGTTCAACCTCTTTATAGAGATTGCTAGAATTAGTTTTTAGCATTTTAATACTGCAGTGACACACATGATGTAATTATTACATTTGGGGGTTTTAAATCAGGCCCTCTTTAATTTGTCACAATAAAAACATTAGACCCATCTTTTCCCTATCACACTTTTTCTTTAAACGTTTTAACAAGGATACAGATAGCCAGCCATGCTAACGCCACAGCGAGGCAGAACTGAAGGACAGTGGGAGTGTACCTATGTTCCCCGGGTCCTATGTTCCCCGCTTTGTATGGGACTGGGGAACATAGGACCCTTATTTTAAAAAGGGGTCCTATGTTCCCCAGTATGTATTGCGACCGGGGAACATAGGACCCTTTTTAGGAAAAACAGAGAACATAGGACCCAGGGAACATAGGACCTGGGGAACATAGGGATGACCCCAGGACAGTGATGCTTTGAGCTAAATGCTAACAGCAGCATGCTAATGTACCTGGCACAAGGATTTCCTTTGGGATTAATAAAGTCTAGTCTTATCTTATGCTCTAAATTATTGTCCTAACATGCTGAAAGCAGGTATATGTTCACCATTTAATATAAGCTACTTCCTGCTAAAAAACAAAGCACAGCTGTGGCTGATGGGACTGTCACTGGTTTTGCTGGATTATGGTCATAAACCAGTAAGTTGGACAAACAGAAATCTCAGCCTGGTAGTAAATAAAAGATGGAAGATTTACCAGAATTAGCAAAATCCATACTTTTAGGATTGCATAAATGTTTGTACAAAATGTCTTGGCAATCCATCTCTTAGTGGTTGAATTACAGTTA
>OMNN01101553.1:16543-31550 GCA_900302755.1 Chromis chromis
GAGGGGAGAGCAGTGCATGTGTTCTGAAATAGGTCCAGTCCTCCAACCCAAGGACCTGTGAGGAACAAAACAAAGATAAAAAATGCAAAGGAGACACAGGGATTCAAAGAACTACCAAAGAAACACATTTAGCATCCAATCCTGAAACAAAAATCTTTCCCATGCCTTATGAATCCATCATTCCACCTTAATTCCAATTAGCTGTCTAAAACAGCCAGTTAATGTCAGACATGTGGTCTTCTGTGAAAGCTGGCTAATGTGGCTTCATGTAGCTCTAGCTGGACAACCTCACACCCTCCTGTCTCCCACTATAATGTGGGGCCCCACCTCTTACCAAGGGTCATGTGACTGTCCTCTCACAGGTGTCACTCCGTTGTTGCTGGGACTGTTGTGTCTGCTGCTTGCTGAGGGGAAGGAAGCAGCAAAGATGTATGTAAGCATGACAACCAGTGAAAATAAAAATGAGGGAACGTTAAGAGTCGGTTTGAACACTTTACCTCAGGTGATTTTGATGTTTTAGGAGAACTTTTTTGGGAGGCTTTCGGCGATTTTGATCCGGTTTTAATATCAGCTGGTTTTGAGGTCTGAGGTGGTGTTCCAGGCTCTGATGCAGACTTCTCTGTATCGTTCTTGAGTGTGTGCAAGCAGGAAAAAATGTGTTAAGACCAACCGTCAGGGGGATTTCTTAATATATCAACATACTTTAGATGATTAGAAGGGTTTCTAGATCATTGTGCATTGTGGGTTCTGGTGCAAGAAAATGTCTTGTGCCTCTGAAGTTGAACAGCTAACAAATGTGGCAGCAATGCTTTTATTCATTTTTTATTTGCGCTGAGAGTTGACAGACAGGAGACACTAGGAGAGAGCTGGAGGAGGACATGCAAAGGTTCCACAGTCACGATCAAATACCAACACAAATGCATGGTAGACCAAAGTTACAGGGATGCTCCTAATGCTTCTTCTAAAAACAATGATTGATACTAGTGCCGTCACCCTATTTTCTACAATACTACACGACTGCTTACATTTATACTTGCATCAGGTCCTGAATCAGAGCTGTGTGCAGGACCACTTTGTTGGACTTAAGGCAAGTTTACCAAAGCTAGTTCTGTTTTTTTAAATTTAAACAGACATTCTCCATTACCAAAACACGACTAAAGACTTAGGTGAAGTGAAAGTAGTCCCCGCATTGGGTACATTTATTCTCCATGTACTGTAATGCTGCAACTAACAAATATTTCTATTGTGAATTGATTATGGCAATAATTTTATTGATTAATTGATTGTTTAGGCTATAAAACGTTTTCCAAAGCTAAGGATGACAGACTTAAATGTCTAATTTTGTCCACTACCCAGAGATAGTCACCGTCCCAAATAAGTAAAAAACATACTTACCTTTGAGGCAGATGACTCTGAGGTTCTTTGCCTGCGTCGTCTAGACTGGCGCCGTTGTTTTTGGCCGTCTCCCTCGGCTACTTCTCCATTGGTCTGGGGGCCCTCAGAGGCCTCCATCTGCTTCACCTCCCCCTGCTCCTGGCTCTCCTCTGGAGCAGATGCCTGCTGGTCATCTGCAGGCTGATCAGTAGATGAACGAGGGCGGAATGGTCTGTATTAAGGTAAAAGCACATTGAAATAAAGAAGTGAAAACGCTTTTTAAAAGTTAACGAGATTTTTCAAGCAGTGATGTCAGGTTACCTGCGGTACGGACGCCAGAATCTACGCCGTGGTGGCCGCTGTGAGTCACCCTCAACAGCTCCATCCTTCTGCTCTCCAACTTCATCCTGACAAAGGAGGAGACCGAAAATGAAACGCATCAAAAGATTTAAACTTCATGCTTTTACTAAAAGAACTCCTTGTAACATTTTACACATAAAGTGCAACACACAAATTAACTCTAATCACTGCTGACCCTGATTAATACTTATTTGTCTTTGTTGTAGACAAATCAAAATTTTACCCATCAAACTCTCATTTACTCTGTCTCAGTTCAAAAAAGGTTGAAAAATGTCAGGAGACGCAGCATATTTCCCTTCAGGAACACCCCTCTGTTTTCTGCTTTATTTGTACCCATCCTTCCATTTCAGTGAGTCAGGTGTGTCTGCAGATCTGGAGGCTGCATTTTCAAGACCGGAGTTCTTGGATCCGTGATTTTCACATCACCTACTGAGTTGGATGAGTCGCAAAGACCTCATTTCTGGCCAAGACAAATGATAGTCATAATGCGAATCAGGTTTTATTGGTTTAACGTGTACAACAGTTCTAATGTCTGCAGTTGCACAGAACAGTTACTGTTAACCTGCCCAAGTGTGAGATAAACTATGGTTGTACTTATAATAAGGCATGCAAACGGTCATGTTTTAGCTAGTGATAGCTTGCTGCAAAGCTAACTCTTAACTTGTTTGCTTATTTATTTAATGAAGCCATCACTCAAGTTTGGCAAGGCTGATGGTGTTAATGACAGTTAATCACAGCGGCCACAGTAATTATACATCAGATTATAAAAAGCACGTCGACATCTCTCCATCTTTAAATATCTATATACATCCATCTATTCACCTCTATGCCCCTGTTGTTGGTTTTCATTGATTATTATTGTATGAATATATCTGCTGCCAGGTGTCCTTGTGTTTTGCCTCTCTCCAACCTTTCACACCTTCCTGTTTGAGATCAAGTGACTACAAAGGCCAGAGAATATGATTACTTTGTTATTTTACCTAATGACCCAAGTATGCCAAGTACACAGTTGGTCCAAATGCAACTCTTAATAACCAAGTTACTTTCCACAAAGCACTCTAGAAGTGTGTCCTATGAGTGCAGTCCTTATAGTGAAGCCTCCAGGGCTGCAGACTCATACTATTGACTTCAGCTTACATCTTGTCCCTCCTGTCGTGGCCTGCGGGGCCTACGGCGTCGCTGCTGGGGCCTCCCTTCACCATTCTCCACTGATCCGTCTGCTTCAGATGTAGGAGCTTGGCCATCACCTGGCTTGCTCCGGTCGCCGGGCCGAGGACTACGGGGGAAGAACCGTCGACGGAAACGGCGTTTGTTGGGTGCATAGCGACTGCCTCTTACTGGAACACCGCCTGGGCCGGTCACGTTTGCTGCCTCTGAGCCCTGGGAGACATCACAGCTCGTGGAATGAACATCAAATATTCTCATGACTGTTGAGATGATTTTAACCGAAACATTTCAGTTCTTACCTTGGTTGCTTCGATCACATCGAACTCTACAACCTCCCCATCTCCTACACTGCGAAGAAATTTCCGAGGATTGTTCTTCTTGATAGCAGTCTGAGAGGACACATGTAACATTAGAAGAGAGTACCAACCCATAAAAACATTCATTCAAAACAAAATGCCCCATCTTACCTGATGAACAAATACATCTTCTTTGGTGTCATTCCTGTGGGAAATGAAAGCGGATTATTGGCAAACACAGCTGATTGGGCTTTAAGTTGGATACTTTAGACTTTACAATATATTGTTTCAGCATGTACAAAAGTCACATCACAGAAAGTCCAGTGTGAAATAAGGCAAATATCAGAAGCCAATCATGCTATCAGCTTTTTCAATACAAAAAGAACACCTGCAAGAGTCACATTTGCCATAAGTAGCCTACAAGAGAAGACTGTAATAGAACATAATGTACTCCAATCTAAGGGTGCTTGATATAAAGTTCATTGACATAGAGGCTCCACATGTGCACAGCAGAATGAGCAACATGTGAAAAAGGCATAAAGTAACAACATAGGTTTTTAGACCAACACCACAAAGCTCTGGATGATTAGTGCAATGCCAGATCTGAATGCCATTCAAAGCCAAAACACTACTTTGGATGCCTTTGACAGTGTTAAACCATATGAAAAAAATGTAAATTATTTAATTTCCGATGTAGATGCACTGCCCTACAAAAATCAATCCCAATTCCTGTATTTTTCCTCCCCATATATTTTTCCCAGCAGGGTGCAGCCCCAGTGGTGTGACTGATTAGGGTACTCCACAGTGATTGAAGGGACAGATTACCTGTTAATGAAGCCATATCCGTTACGCACATTAAACCATTTCACTGTGCCTTGGACTGCGGTGGCTGCAACAGGAGCACATTATTAGGTGTGGATGAAACAACGCTGCACAGCCATTCAAAGAACACAACATGCTGTTATCGTGGCCGCATCAACGAGCTGCCTGGCTTACAAGAGAAGGTTGTTCTGAGGATCAATCATTAACAGGAAGACTTTGAAACCAGGTCCGCACTGGGTCACGAGGGGAGGGCTGCTAAGCAACGAGGCTACACGTTACACACCTAAAATAATTGTTGTTTTTAAATAAATTATAAAAAAAAAAAAAAGTTTAATAAAAATTGAAAACGAATTGGAAAACAAAATTACCGGTTTAATGTCCGGGAAGAATTTCGCTTCATTAGAAAACCTCCTAAACAAATCCAATTGTTCGATTCTCACTAATATGATTTGCAGCTGTGAGGGCGCGTGCGCACGTTCCGCTTGCCGAGCGCGCGACAGCTGATAAAGAGGAAATTTAGGTCAAGAGTTCAAACAGTTAGCATGCACAAATATGTTTCTATGTGCTATTAAATTCACACAGAGCTACCAATTAGGGAGGAAACCGTTACATTTTAATGTGAGAAAACATAAACGAAAGTCAATTAAAAGCAGCCATGCCTTGTAGACGGTTTCACAATAATCATGAACTGAAAAAGAAAAAGGGTTGCCAGCTCATGGTCGGGTCCCATGTTGCTGTTCACAGTCAAGGTTCGACTTGATTGGTATATATAGCTACTTCCCACAAAAACACGCGTAAAGCTCATGACACGTGTTGCTCCAAACACACCGTGGTGTCACACTAATTGACTGTCATTTGTTGCTGCACTTTACACAGTGACATTAAAAACTTTACGCAGCAACATGTAACCTGCTACACTCATGTCTCTCAGGCGCTAACGAGCTCAGACAGAAGTCGTCTAAAAAGTTTGCTGCCTGGTCAGCTCCTGCACCCACCTATGACTTTCCTCTCGGGCAGTGGTTGCTCTTCCACCGGGGCCGAAGGTGGAGCGCTCTGCGCCTCGGCGTCGCTCATGCTCGCGATCGGATTACTACAGTTTCACTTCTGAGTCCCCTCCCTCCTGCTGCTCCCGAAACTTTCCTCTCCACCGCGGCTAAGTTTTTATCCCGACATCCCCTCCGACCGCCGGACGGAAGCCGCGCCCTCATTGGTTTCACTGAAGCCCCAGGTGGGATCTGATTGGTTGTGAGAGGTCGGCAATTGGCAGGGGAAAGAATGACAGGTGGAGGACAGGTATGACTGAGAGGAGCCGGATGTGATTGGTTATACAGGGACTGTGACGGGTCTTAACCCTCTGGACTCCCAGCAGTGTATGGGCGTTTTTTGCTCCTGACACACTTTTACCCACTGTGGCCTCATTTTTCACTGCAATATAAAGTCAACATGTACCAGTATTAGAAAGAAATAATAATATTAATAATAATCTAACCTTTATTGATCCCCTTGGGGAAATTCCTTCTCTGCATTTGACCCATCCTATTCAAACTGCTTTCCAAGAAGGGCTGATGTCTTATGCTTTCTAATAACATGGTACACAACTTGTTCACGTGAACATATGAAAATAATATAATAATAATAATCATAAAAAGAACATGATAATTTGTGAGCCATTGAGAGCCTTGCATAAGGGAGATATCAGAAGATAGAGATACAAGATATAGCAGGACTAGTAAAAATTATAACAAAAAAAGCATAATAATAACCTTTATCAAAAGGTTTAGGCGGCTGTGTTTCAGGTGGTAGAGCAGGTTGTCCACTGATTGCAAGGTTGGTGGTTCCATTCCCGGCCCCTCCACATGCTGAAGTGTCCTTGGGCAAGACACTGAACCTGAAGTTGCTCCCAATGACAGGCAGGCACCTTGCATGGAAGCTCTGTTGCGATTGGTGTCTGAATCTGTGAATGGGAAACACATTGTAAAGTGCTTTGGTACCACTAAGGTAGAAAGGCGCTATATAAGTGCAGACCATTTACCATTTACCATTTATGTTCATTAGTGATTATTAATATAAGAATCCCCATTATAACATCCCATAGAAAACTGATCCATTCCACTCTAATAATAAAGCAACATGCAGCGGTCTTGTCTCATACCATACATTTATTTAATGCTAATGAAAGGAGCAAGTTAGATCGAAAAATAATGTCTACAGTGAAAAAGTGTGAATGATTTGACACATATTTACAATGTGATGTGGTGGTGAAGTGGTGCATACATGCTGTTTTGTGTTTTACTTCATAAGTTATGGATTTCATGTTGGATCTATTCATTATTGTCGTCTGTGGGAAGCTGAGCAACTCACGGCAGTTAAAGTTGCTACCAGTTATTTGACTGTACAAAGACTCACACCGCTTCTTCACTGCTCAAATAAGTCAGTCTGACCAGTTTATACTTTCAGACATCTGTGCTGCTTATATTAACCCCATAGAGCTACCAAACCAGATCATTTAGTTAAAGTAACATCTCCAGACATGCCAAAATAATTGCCTCAACCTGTTGATCATGAGAAAAATCCTGCTTTCAGCCAGTAGGGGGAAGGAAACACTTTGTGACATTATGCTTTGAATTTAATGGAGGTGATGTTGGCACTGTTTTTTCCATCTAAGTCAGCCAATGAGGTAATTTCAATGCCGGGGTTATATATGATGGCCTATTGAAAAAATATGGTGTATATTGCCATTACAGACACTACTGGCCATAAACTGCTTTTCTTATCTCAGCACAGCAAAGGCCTTCTGCTGCTCTGCACTAATGACGGTTCACCCTAAAATTAGCTTCCCTATTGTATTTGACTGGATGAGCTGTCTGGAGAGGTTTGATGGACGCTCCATGATTGTTTTGACCTGTGCTTTCGAAGGCTGTGATGGTGAGGTCACTGTGGATTTAAATAAGGCGTCATCCGATAGCAGTATCTTAATTTTTTTATTTTGGGGATTAACTGTGCCTTTAACTACAGCCCTCACAGGTTACAAGGCTCCGGTTTCACAGCACTAAATTTAACCTCGCAACTCTGAGAACAGCCAATTTCAACAAAACCATTCACAGAGGGAGGTCAGGGGTCTCTGGAAAGAAAGAAGAGTTGGATTAAAAAATAATTAGAAACAGAAATACACTGGATTAACAAACTTTACCATGATGCAGGAAGAAGCATAAGAAGAGATACTTGGATTGTGGTCAAGGTCCTGCATCTGGATGAGAAATATTTTACTGTAATATGCAAGTGAAGGCACTGATAAAAACAGTAGTGGTTATGGCTTAATGTAATTTAAATATGTTTTCATTCATTGTTAAACAAGTGGAAATACCTGTGAAATATGTGGCTAAATCAGTATATACAGATTCACGTACACTACCTGCTCCAAGCGAAGTAAACAAGACTGAGCTGAGTGATCCATGCTGAATGAAATGGTGCGCACGCGCAGAGTGTACCGAATTCCCTAGGTTTGGTTCATTGGTAATTTCTATGAAAGCAGCATCAAGCTGCTTTAATACAGCCCGAAGAAGACCGGAAAAACATGCTACTTTACCTTCAAAACAAAACCTGTTATTGTATCAGGAGAAAGAGAAGTAGAGGACAGTTATAAGAAGATGTCTGACAATATACTAAAATAAAAAGATCCTGACAGTGGGGGCTCTCAGTCATCCATTCAAAGTCAATGATCACTTCATCAGAGCTTAATCAGTATGATGGAATGGTCAGTATCATCGTCTGATCTTTATTTATTGCACCTGTCACCATATACAACAACAACAAATGCCGAAATGCCAAGTACATGCCAATCAAATGCATTACACAAAGAAATGGTAAATGGTAAATTTATAAACCCCTTTCTACCCACATAGCAATAAAACATTATTTTTTAAATTAAGGACTCAGCACTGGAATCAGGTGATAACAATACTTTGGGGAATCCTGTGATGCCAATTGCACTTAATGTATTTTGCGACAATGTTTAGTTGCTCTCAAGACCAGCTCAGTTTGTTCCCTGCTTAGTATATAGTAAACCTACAAGGGGAAAGTTTACTGACTCTGCCCTTTCCTTTTTCTTTCATGTTTCTGAAGTGTGTTAGAATCATTTTGTGAATGTGGTAGCCAGAAAACATCTCCTCCACAGTAAACACTGGGACTAAAGAACTGAGGAAATGCTGTCATAAATAAATACCATAAATCATATACAATTCCACTGAGGAAACAGCAGA
Source organism: Chromis chromis (assembly GCA_900302755.1). Lineage (NCBI taxonomy): Eukaryota > Metazoa > Chordata > Actinopteri > Pomacentridae > Chromis > Chromis chromis. Next base: position 24,822 of record OMNN01101553.1, read on the forward strand.
GGCAGGATAAGTCAAACAAATTCAGAATAGCACAATAGACTTGCTTGATATGGATGTAGATGGAGTTTGTATAGATGTCATAGAGATAAATGTCATCATGGGATGTAATGTTTACTACAATACTGCAGTTCAGTTCAATTTAAAGAGCTTAATTGGGATGAAAACGTCAAGAACAATAGTCTCAAAGCATCAATTGTTTCTTTTATCCTTTTGTTCTGCAAAGCACTTTATGTTAGATTCTATTTGTATGAAAAGTCAAGTCACCATTATTTATATGGCTGCTGAACTGAAGGGCTTTCAAGTAGAGATAAGATTTAACATAACAAGTTTATATATTGAGGATAAGACCCCAAAGTGTTATTTATGATGTGGATTTACCTGAAATATTAAGGACTAAAATACAACTTTACCTGACTATAATAAATAATACAGCTAAGACCCTGCATTATTAATTATGGAGATTAAGCAGGGGCAGTGGTGGCCTAGTGGTTTGTAAAGCGAACTTGTGGGTCGCTGGTTCGAGCCCCCGGACTGGCAAGAGGTTGAGGTGGGAAAGTGAGAGCGACCGCTTGTCCCAGTCACCACCACTGTGGGCCCTTGAGCAAGGCCCTTAACCCCTGACTGCTCCCCGGGTGCTGCACCACAGCAGCCCACTGCTCCTAGTATGTATAGTTAAGGTTAACTTTGAATAGGATGGGTCAATGCAGAGAAGGGATTTCCCCAAGGGGATCAATAAAAATAAAGGTTATAAGTCAAAAATGCATTGTTACAATAAAGGCCTCTGTCAAATTACATTAAAAAAACAAAGACTGCAAAAACTATTGTTGCAAAGTGTATTAGGGTCACTGACCTAAATGAGCACAGTGATCAAATGTTATGTCACTGAAAGCAGTAGAGAATGTAAAACTGTGAAAATCAGGCCTCTGAGTCAAGAATATGTTTGATTACCTGCACAGGAAAAAAAAAACTCATGGTTTACTGTGGGAGGAAGCCATAGTACCCAGTGAAAACCCACGCTGCACAGGGAGAACATGCAATCTCCACACAGAAAGATCCCAGGCATCATAACCGGGATGCGAACCGGGGATCTTCTAGCTGTGAGGCAACGGTGCTAACAACCAAGCCACCGTGTAGCCCCCTTTACAAACTTAATATCCAAATTACTTACTACAACTTCTAACTGTGACATACAGTGTATAAAAATTGCAATGTGTCCATCATGTATATTTTTTGCCCACTGTCACCCTAGCATCCGCGTTTTATCAGAAGATCCAGGGTGAATGTTTATCTTTTTCTTTTTAATGCTTCACCCAGTGGTTCTCATGTATCTAAAGTTACACTTAAAAGCATGTTTTTGGATTACTTACTGCATTTTCCCTGACACCACTAAATCTCAAGATCAGACTCCTCCACAATCAAACATGCAGGGCATTTTTAACATTAACATAATTTTATCACAACCATGACCGCTTTGGAAGTGTTTTATTTACTCTTTGCTACAGTGGAGAAGAAAAAGAACAGCAGTTCTGAGAAAGCACAGAAAAGAGGCTGTAGTCACTATTCCTGTTTTATCCCAAGTGTAGGCTTCCAGGATCCTTTTAAATATTTCATTTACATTAATATTCAGATCTTTCATTTAGAACTTTGTAGAAGCACCAACAGACTGCCTTCCTCTACCAGCTTTGAGGAGGTTTCTGGTTTGGCCAAGGTGTCAGAAGATAAAGAGGTACAATTCTTAGATCACTGAGTAGCTGTCAATTGCATAACTCTCCTGTTTACCACAAATTTATTGATTCTCTTATGTTTTGTGGCAAAATAACTACTGACATTCTATAAAAATGATCCCCCTTCTCTCACAAATTGGCAAAAGAAGAGCAAAAAGAAATGTATTCAGAGACCTGTCATGAAGTAACAAAAAAAGAGATTCATTAAATACAAAATGTAATAAGTTAAGTAGGTTAAATGCAGAACACTACAAAGCCTATCTGTCCCTCTCATGTTTCTAGTCACTGTACTACAGTCTCTGTGGCAAGAAAAGAAGTATTACACAGCGACAGAAGACCTCTTAAAAGCTATATATAAAAACAACTTCCAGTCTAAAGATACAGCTGTATTCTTTGTTCTGGTAAAGTTGACGTTTTGCTGATCGAAAACTTTAACACAAGGTCACTATGCTGACCAAAGGAGAGGCAGTTACTTGGAGTGGCTGAATCTGATGAGTCAAAATGGAAAATGTTTAATCATTAGGTTTTTAATACAGCCAACTATCCATAATCCCTGGAGATGAACCTGGATCAAGATGTTTTAGGGTCCCTGGAACGAGTGCTAAAAATTCCTGTCTAATCTGCAGGACTTCATAAATACAGAAAAGAATAATCCTCCAGGAATGTCTGCTACCATTTTTTATTTATTTCCAGTGTCAGTGGTTATGAACTCAAGACACCAGTGCACCAGTGTAAAATAGTGTTATCAGAGTAATGTAAATGCAAATTTATATTGTTTTTCATTTTTCATACATTATTCCTGAGATGTAATCAAAAAATAAATACAAATATAGATTCTGTGTATCACCTTTTCAGTGAAACATGCTACAACCATTATTTGACCCCCAAAAAAAGCACCTATTTGAGTACAAAACTGAAAGACAACGGACACAGACATCAAGTGTGGAAGTTGAATGGCAGTTCTGGATTGGCAGACAGCTTTAGGCTGAGCTTAGCTCCAGGTCACAGGTCAGAACCAGACTCCACAGGCAATCTAAAGGAGGAAACAGGAACTGTGTCTGCTGCTTTGACTGACCACAGGATCAGAGGTCAAAGATAGACTCACAGTGGTCAGCATTTTGTAAACATATGCACATCGTCACAGAGCCCTTATCAAAACACACCAAAGAACAGGAAACCTTTCCCTTTCACAAACAGCGGTGCCGCACGCAACACATGGTGACTGCTGAGATGACAAACCTGCAGTTCAGTCTCTCATATGATGCTCCCAAATGTGTTAAAAAGTAGCTTTTCCACATTCAAATCGCTTTGTACTAACTGTGGAAAATAAGACCATTCCCTCGTAGTGTCCAAATATACCAACTGTGCTATGCCGGGTGCAGAGGGATGACGAATTTACATCCAAAGGGCGAGTGGTAGTTGATGCCAACTTCTTGGTAAACAAGCTTAGGGATGCCAATGTCACAGAGGTAGGCTCTACTGTCGTTGTCTGCCAAAGGTAGTGGAAGTCCTAAAGAGAGGGTCCACTTTGCCTCCACAGTCTGATGCTGCTCACCGACCGGAGGATCAATACTGAGGACCGGAGCCCGGTTCCTGTTGGCCCAGTCAGCAGCCGATTGGTACCAGGATTGCTCCGTCAGCAGCGGGTTCTCATGGCAGTCCAGGCAGTTGATGACCAGATCAACTGGGCTCGCAGGCAAGTCTGGGACACAGGTAGAAAGAAAGAAAGTGTTTCAAAGTTAATTCACTTAATGATTAGAGAATACATTTGTGGTGCATGTGATCCCTCTCCATAATGAACATGGAATCTCTACAAGGATCTATAAATGTCAAAACAATGTCAAATATGCTCATCAAAACAAGAGCTCAAACTGGTAGCTCCTCCAAATAATCTTGGTGTATCAGACCATTTGGCCGTGTAGGTTGTCCCTATGTTTCCAATTCCAAGCCTGAAATGGTAAAGATATAGATCATAAATGAAGGCTAATTTTTTAGGGCAACTAAACATTTCCTGAGAGATGAAATTACAGTGTTCTAAGTCATACTAAGTACAAAATGAGTCAGAATTCAAAATGATCCACTAGAGGGCAATATTTGTCTGCGCTTCTCTGCTCTAACAGGTCAAGATGAACTAACATTTGCACAGATTGTCAATTTCACCCACATATTCCTCTCCATCTGAATAAGTGAAACTTGTGCAGACAAGAATTTGTTCATCTAAATAATCTGTGTTTGTGAGCTCTACCTTTGGCGCTGGCCACCTGCCTGCCGCTTGTCCTGCTGTAGAGGTTGACCTCACTGGTGACTGACTCCTGCATCTTGACTAAGTTGGGCAGGAACAAGATGACCTCCACTTCATGGTTGGCCAAGTGTCTGCCACAGCTGATGCCTTGGGCTCCTTGAATATGGGGCCCACAGAGAAGCACCACTGTGGGTCTCTGGTGGACGTTTTTTGGGGTGAGCCTGGGGACAGTCAAGAAATGACAGATTTTTCCACAAAATGACGACCAATACCCACCACTGATACAATACCTGTGTTATAAAATAAATCACATTAAAACCACCATTTAAGATGCAGCTGATGCGGACAGACACATTTCCAAATCTAACACTCTAAACCACATTTTTTTGCAGAGACCTCCAGTTGGTCAGTGTGATTATTTCTATGTGCTGTCCTGAATCTACATATACGGTCAGCTCATACAAAGGGTGTTCACACCAAATATTGATTTGATTTAGTGTTTTTCTGTTTACTGAACGTTGTATGGTATTAATTGATAAATATAAACTATTAATTTCTAAAAAAAAAACCTGTGCACTACTGCACATGTAACAACAGGTAGATTAAATTATAATTGTATTTAACTGAAAAAAAATTTAAGCTACAAAAGCCTTTTTAGAAAACAACAACAAACATTACCATACAACAAACATTAACTAAGCAAAATATAAAGGACCTGAAAGTTCTTGTTAAGGTTGCATGTTTACTGATGTTTGCAAAATCACAACTTTTGTGTTTTTGTTTTTTTTTCTGTGCTGTTTTCTATCAAAAATATCCCCACAGCCTTTGACATCATGCACAGTTGGTATCATTAATCTCTCCTGTTAGAAGCAAAACATGTATAAAAGCCAAAAGCCCACACACATACTTAAAACAGAAAAAAATAAGGTGGCTCCCAAAAAATAATTAAAATTAGTTACAGTAAAGGACTGTGAAATGGTAATCATTAATTATGAAATGTGTCCATCAGAGATCTGATTTAGCAGTTAAAAAGACAATTTCAGCTATAGGCACTAATTGTCCAGTTGTGCTGTTTTAATTTAACTGTGATATAGAATTTTATTTTTAGCAGCAATTAGCAGCAACTAATTATAAAAACTGACAACCCACCATTTTCTTTACTGTGATTAAGGGACCTTGATGACTAATGCATATAAACTATGGGAACCATCCTATTCATAATCACAGTTTTTTAAAAATTCAAATAGTTATGAATTAATGCTTACATGAGCGGCAAATTATGTGGAAGCTTAAGTAACTGCTTGTGTATCTCTACATGTTTTAATATGAACTGAATGACTAAAGAGTGAACTGAGAGTCTGTTGGCTGTCAGTAAAACAGTGGGATACCACTTACCATGTGTGATCCTGTCACTACAATACAAAACTAAACTTGATCTAAGCTCCCAGTAGTTCCAGTGTAACTTTGAGACACACATGTATTACAGTGCTAAATTGATAAAAGGATCTGAGACAATAAACCTGTTTGTTATATGAGCTACTGCACTTTGGTTGTTTGATCTTAAATAAGACTTCACCGCCCATAAAGGTGCAGCAAAGCGATACCAAACAGGGTGGCTATTAGGATGTTCTTGACCTGTTGTGCAACTGCTCAATGTAGCACCTTCCTAAAGAAATACACCATGAGGGAGGTCAAGGTTAACACCTTCTAACTCGTCGTAACCGTCTAACAGTAGTGAAGATGATTGCCATGGTGACCGGAAAACATTACAGGAAAACAATAAGTTGGACAGACCAGCTCTAATGACTAGAACTAATAAGACAGGGATGTTTGGCACACTGTCGCACATTCTTCCTATTATCATGCAATTGACCTACTACATTCTTGTACCAGCCTTGAGGTGGTAACTCTTTCAGGCTCCCTCACTACACTGAAACCAAGATTGGTATTCCTTACCTGTTTGGTCCACCCAGCAGTGTGAGAGCCATCTGACTGGAACAAATACCTATCGTCTCCAGGCGGCGCTCGAGAGTCAGGCCCCAGCGCTCTGCAGCTGCTAGCAGACGCTTATGAAGCTTGTAGGCAACACTGGGAACCACCAGGCCTGAGTCTGCAGAGGGAAAACATGAAGTGAGATATACAACATGTTAATAGTATTTTATACTTTGTCTTTTCAGACATAGCGGAGCATCAGAACATTGCCGTGTTCTTGGAAACGTCTGTCCGGATGATGTTACTTTGATTAGATAAGATAAATAAAGAATTTCTCCACTAACAATAAATGCTGTCATTAGCATTCAAACACTGATTAGCTATCAGAGTATTGTCTAGCTCAGGCACCTCGATAGCCTAATGGTTATGTCGTGTGACCCAAGTTCAGAGGTGTAGCGGCTGTCCTGGGTTCGATTCTGAGCTCGGGCGTTTACCGCATGTCCTTCCCCACTCTGTCCACTGTCCTATCCAATAAAGGCATAAAAGGCCAAAAATAAATCTTTTTTTTTTTTTTTTTTTAATTAACGTCCAGCTCCATGCAAAAATCACATAAATTTATTCTACAGGTTACTTTCAAAAATAAAAGTTCCATATAACATGCTGACATTTTGAAACAGTGGGAAAAGCAGGCTGACGCTGTGGTAAAATAACCACCAGTAGGTATATTTCATATGTGCAGAAACCTTACATTTTACAATCTGAAACCAAAGTTGATGATTCATACACATTTTTACATCTGCATCATTGGAATGGCCACATGCCCCAGACACT
>OMNN01101554.1:0-26431 GCA_900302755.1 Chromis chromis
CACTCGTCCTCTAACGTAATTCTGCTCTGTGACTTGATGATCACAGGAAGGTGCCACAGTCGCTTTCCCTCTCAGTTTGCTATAATGAGCTTTGTCATGTTGTAATGAACTGTTTACAAACCTCTGACTGAGTTAAAATTACCCAAATCAAGCCCATGCTAGTACTGATGTGATGGTGACATCAAAGTTACTACTGAAACCATTACCTGGTCCTTCATGTCTGCAGTTACAGCCACAAATGTTTCATAAATAGTCCCCGATCTCACTTTTGCCCTTGACGATAGTATGTGACACTATTTTCTGACACATAAATACACATACAAGCTATGATAATAAAAGATGATGCATTTGTTCACACTATAGGAGGAGAAAAGCACTATTTAAGGTAAAATCAACAATAAAAATGGAGGTAAAAAGAAAACTAGACAGGATCAAAGAGAAAACTACACAAACACCGTCACATAAAGGGAAGCTTTGAGAAGAAAGAACTCAAATCATATTTTACATAGATTTAGAGAAGTCAACTTTTAGTTCCAAAGCACTGATCAGTGCAACACAGAGTTTTGTTTATCATCTCTAAGCAGAACATTTGATCTTGTTTTGATTAGTTATTTATTTAGGGTATTGTATTATGGAAGAACTTTCCCCCCTCACCACCACCTACATCTTGGACTATTTAAGGAGTAAGTCACCCACATTACTGTTAAATGAAACTGAACCAACATGTGGTGGGCTGAGCATAGAAAGAAAGTGTGATGGCCTCATTTTGTGTAGAGCAGAGTGTCTAACATGTTATACTCATTTAACTGTGCAATTATCAGTTTAAGATCTTAAGATTTAAAGACTGGACCAAGCACCCACTGTGTCAAGATCCTAATGAGGCCTCATATTAGACTACTATAAGTCTGCACTTGCAGTAGCCTCAGTAAAGTCAAAATAAAACCTGATACACCGACAAGGCATAACATTATGACCACCTGCCTAATATTGTGTTGGTCCCCCTTATGTGGTCAAAAATGCTCTGAACCATTGGGCATGGACAAGAGGACCTCTCAGGGTGTCCTATGGGGTCTGGCACCAGGACATTGGCAATGGATCCTTTGGGTACTCTGGCTTGTGCAGTGGGGCCTCTGTCAATCAAACTTGTTCCACTGCATCCTGTTGATGCTTGATCAGAATGGGGTCTAGGAAGTTTGGAGGTCATATCAACATCTTGGGCCATTGTCATGTTCTTCAAGATGTTCCTGATTGTTTGATGTTTTTGCCATGTGGTGGGGTACATTTTCCTGCAGGGGTAGGCCAGTGACATTTGCGATTTCCATTTGCATGAGGTAGTGTGCTTGTTCTGACACAATGTTGATTTGGGTGTCTAAGTCTCATCAACACGGATGTCAGAATCCAAGGTTTTCCAGCAGAACACCACATAGTACCAATATGATCAATGCTATTCACTTCACCTGTCAGTGGTCATAATGTTGTGGCTGATCAGCATATCTAGCATTCATTCTCAGTTCTTGCAATGCCTTCTCCAGACAATTTCTCAATAAAATACAAGATGCAAATCAAATGTTGTCAGGGTTTTTAAATGATCCTTTCAAAAGCCCTGCCCACAGATTTATTCATGTATGGAGGTTGAACTTACCGTTAGATATGTAAAACACAGTGAGTATTGGTAAAATGGGACACTTTCTGGTGAAATTTACTGAATCATTCCCATAACTGAGCTCCCAACGTGATACGATTCTAGAAACATTAACCTCCTCACTACAATATACAGAAGAAAGAATAAAGAACAATAAAACACAGAATTGATGACTCTATCTCAAACACAAAATGCAACTTTATTTTGTTTAGCACCTTTCAAAAAACAAAGTTACAAAACAATTTGCAGATAAAAAAAAGAAGTCAACTTAGACAAATAATTTTTATTTTGACACAAAACGACACAGAAAGTTAAGTTTTGGCAGCATTTTAGTATCTTCAAATAACCATGCAATGACAATACAGCAAACACAACCACTGTTTTTGTTGGTCTGTTTGTTTGTCTGTTTGTTTGCTTGTTTGTTTGTTTGCTTGTTATTAAATCAGGGTTGATCATGGCTACCTCATAGGGACACTTATCCATTCACTTAACCATTCAGTAATTATTGCTATATTTAATATTTATTTAAATTATTATGCAAATGTTAGGAGAAGAAGTAAAACAACCACAAATAACTATCTAGACATTTTACTGGTGTAGTAATACTTTATCAGCAGGCTTATTCGTGGCTATGCTAGCTCCGCAAGTTACCTGAAAGCATATTCATGTAAGAGTTTTGATCCAGTGTAGAAATTTGATTGCTATAAATGCAGCAGGTGTTTTCCAGTCCTCAAAAACTGTTTTTTTTTTGCAATTAAAATGACTGAGAGTAGTTTTACCTGCACTGATGAACAGGTATAACATCACCATTATGATTATAATTTAAGACTCCTGTGATAAATTTTCCTGTCACACCCTCTTTAATAAAACCCACAGTTCTCTTATCATCTCATTACAGTGTGATTTTTCTATTAATTTTTAACCCAGCAGGTTTTATTCTATCCTCTAGCGCCCCCTGCTGGTCCTCAGCAGCAGCGTCGCTCTCTGCCGGGGTTAAAGGTCACCGCAGAAAACATGGCGGCGCCCAGGAAAGCGACCGTGCTGCTGAAGGCTGTGAAGAATATCACGGTCCAGTTTTGTCCCTTCGAGTCCAATGTTCGCTCCACACGGTAAGAAAAGCGCGTTTAATGCTGCTGCTGCGTCTCTGAGTGGTTCTGTGTGACTGGACTGTGGTTAAAAGAGGTATTTTGACAAGGAGACGACCGACAGCGACAGTTTCCTAACAGCAGTCAAACCTCCAGATGAGATACCAGCTTGTTGTTGAATGGACTGAGATTATGAAGCCTGTCTGACACGCTAAATAAGAACTACCTACCTTTTTTTCCACACTCTTCTTACCGTATTGAAGTAAATAGCTTATTTAAGGTTCAGCCACTGTCATGCAACACATTTATAGCTGGGAATTGTGAATATTTTGTACATTTAAAAACCCTGTGCTATATAAAGTTTTCTATATATACTAGTATGTGCAATATTGTTATTTTTCTACTTACGGACAAATCTTTGCAGCATTAATACTTCTCTATCAGTATTTCTATTCATGAGAGAATCTGTGCAGTACCACTGATATATGCAAATCTGTTATTTCCATCCAGAGGAAACTGGACAATAAGAACTAGTACATGTGTATTTTGGTTTATTTATTTTTTATTTTTGTACTCATATTCCTTAAATGTTTGCACCTTTCTTAGCCAAATAGTTTTATATTGAGCTGCAGCGACTTTGCAGTTAGTCTTTTAGTCTATTAAATTAACTGCCAGCTGTTGTGATTAATCAATTGGTGTGTTTTTTTGTTTGTTTTTACGATAAAAAGTCTAAATACTTTAATTCCGTCCTCTTAAATATGAATATTTTCTGGTTTCTTTATCCTTCTGTAACAGTAAACTGCATATCTCTGGGTTGTGGACAAAACAAGACTTTTGAGAACATCACTAATCCTCAAACTAACAACTAATCTACGCTCACAACAGCCCTAATGCAGACCTACACATCATATGACATTATTTGCCTGAAGTTTAGTATAAAATTCTTAATTATACGGTTTAGCCTCAAAACATAAGTTGTGATTAAGTTGATCAAAGTAGTTTCATAAAGAGATCCTCTGTACTCAAACAGCTGTATTGAGAATTCTAGCTAATTAGAGCACCTAGTTTAACATTTGGCTCAGCTATTATGAGATAACCAAACTTATTTAACAAATAAGAGCTTTAAAGCTTCACCTTTTCCTCTCCTGTGTGCAACAAATCTACCAGGGAATTCATATAGATGTGAGGCAAATAAGTGAAAACGCCTGCATTAGTGGGTAAAGGGTGTGTTAAGGGATTCCTTAAATACAATCTAGATTAAAAAAAAGATTTTAATACGGAGAAAATTGTTGTCCTGATACACTGTGTAAGCTCAAAATGTGAACAACCATTTTGTCCACTATCAGAAATACAATATAGTAAGAAGTATTTGGATCTTCTCCTTAACTAAATTTAATAGGGTCATTACGCCTCAATTAACTGAATGCCCTACGTCCGACCGTCTTCAATTTGACAATTTGTGTTATTCTTTCGAAGCAGAGTTGTACCATTGCAGACCAGTGAGCCTAAACAATTCCAGGGCTCTAGCAGCATTGTTTCTCAAGTTGGCCCCTTAAACATTGGTCGCAAAAGAAAATGATGCATAAATGTACATGACCCCACCCATCTTTAAGAATTTTTAACTCAGAAACTAATGTTACCTATGACCCCAGATTTTACACATGGTCAACTCAATCATTATTCACCACTTTAAAAAAAGATCTGTCAAATTGAAGATGGTCAGGTGTGAACTTAAAAATGTGGTGAATTGAGGTGGAATGACCCAGTACAATTCAATTATACATATAACTCTAATAAAACTTCACTTAAGTAAAAACACACATAAGTATTACCAGCAAAATGCACTTAAGATTAAAAGAGGTCATTGTATAGGAAGCTTATGTATTATTTGATTATAGTCACTGATAACTGTATAAGCAGTAATTTAATGTCATAGATTTAGATGGAGCTCATTTTATCTTCTTTACATATAGCTGGTTGGTTTGATGTGATGCAATATGTGGTACTAGTAGGATCAGCTGACTAGTAAAAACAATGTAGTGTAGTAAAAAATATCACACCTCCGAATTGTACTGACTTACAGCACTTTAACAAATATTCTTAGTTACTTTCCACCACTGATCCATTGTAATACATCTGAGTCTTTCTCATGTCCCACAGGGAGTTTCTGGCTTTGGTGGGCTCAGAAAAGGCCCGAGCTACTAACATGAACTGTGAGGTGATAACCACGGTGAAACACGACAAGTCTGAACCTGTGGTGGATGTTACTTTTGGTAAGTATGATGTAGCCGTATTCAAATGCGTAGGAGAGGATGTAGGCAGTGTGGTCATGGCTGGAGCGCAGCATGTGCAGTTTAGTTTCCTGCTATTCTTTTAATCCACAGATGGTAGTCGCTGTTTGAAATGGTCCACAGGTTAGCGTTTGGATCGCACAGCATTAATAATGTATATACTAGAAAGTAATCATGTGTGGCCACATTTAACCAGAGTTAATTTAACAAAAAGACAGTTGGACAATAAAAAAGTGACCACAAAGTAAGAAACTACATATTCATCATTCATCATGCCTGCAAAAGTTAGCTATTGAACATGGAAAAACTTGGCTATTGTCTATTATTTTCAATGAATTTGACTATTTTAGAGCAGACAAAAGAAGCTAGAGTGGCCCCTGAATCAGAATTATTGTGTTTAACCATTTACGACAAGACTTCTGCTTTCAGGCTGAGACCCTTTACTCCCTTTTCTCTGGAGAAACTGCAGTGATGAGGGGGAGGCAGAAGGAGACTCTGTCATAACATTGCATGAATTGCGCCTTTATTTCCTCTCCTTTAGGGCAGCGAATACGGTACATAACATATAAATAGCTTCCTTGAAAGTTAAGCCTATCTAGATACATTATGGCAGCCTGCAGTAACTTAATCAGCATTTACTTCACTTCACTCTCACTCAGTCACTCACTTCCCACAACACTGGATCTACGTCAGGTTACCCACAAAGCCAAATTTCTTAAAGGCAAAGGCTCATCCAAAAAGAAGAACATCACTCTGCCTCAGATTTGAGCTCATGGCCTGTCACCATTTGGAGAAACACATGTTTGACTGTTGCTCAAATGATTTTAATTTCATTAGCTTCAGATGGGTTCTGTGGGTTCTCAGTTGATATTAAGCACAAAAAGAGCAAAAAGATGTCTCTGTAAATGCAGCACAACAACTCATGACTATATGACCTAGTCTGGGAATTTCATGCTAATGCTTTTTTACGGCATGATCTCACTCACCCGCACACAGTGAGCCGAGCCTTTCAGCAGAAGTAGAAATATCCGCCACAGGTCAGCAGAACGGTGTTCAGATGAACCTCATTGTGTTACTTGACTTCTGCCCATAGTTAACTTTTCAACCTTCTACTCCTTGCACTCCTTGAACGTTGCATCAACATGAGTCATTTCACTGTGTGTCCGCAGTCGATGGAGAGCGGCTGCTGATGAAGGGGGCAAAGTTGAGCAGCGGCGAGATGCTGAGTGCATTCCAGTCCCGCTGCACAGCCAAAGACCCACAGGCAAAAGCTGGAGCGAAAAAATGACCATGTTCTTGTGAAATATATCCGTGTTAAATTTATTTGTATTTATGTGTGTATAATCTTTGACATGTACAATAAAAAATATTTCATTGAATACATGCAGGGCTTCTGGTGTTAATTCATCAATCAGTTACACATTTGAGTGTTTTTGCAGTCAACGTGAACTTTACCACTGTCAAATGTTTAAAAAGAAAGTAGCACTGCTCCCTCTCGCAATCGTTTACACATCAATCAGATCAATTTAAATGCTTCAACTGCTAAAAATGTGCTGCCAGTCACAGGGTCACAGGGTCACAGTGTGTCCTTGCATAATGTGAATATTTCCTGATAAAAGAGACCATTCCAGTGTTTGAGAGAACATTATGCAAGCTGCAACCTTTGGCACAGCGGGCTTAAATGTAATTTGGCACAGAGTTTTAGATGCAGCTCCACTGAAAAGAAAAAAAAAAACCCTCTCACCCAGTCACAGATGACTGAAATCCTGCTCCCTCTGCTTGTTACCATCTGTTCCATTAGCATCTGTAACTTAATGGACATTATTACATCCAGTGTTTTCACATAGGAAAATCTGTGAGGCACTCTTTGTAATGTGGTTTATATGTTACAACTAACACTTATAAGTCATGAACAAACATATGGGTTGTGAAGCAGTGAAATATATGAGATCTAGTGTTTATCTTTCTTGTTTAGCAGTAATACTGTTTGAAATGTCAGTAATCCATTATTAAAAGCTAATAGGCTTCTTATTTTTAACAGGTGAGTCAGAAATCTCCATAAAAGCATTCTGTGACTCAGTTTTGAATCACTCCAGATTTTTTAAACTCTACTAAGACTAGTCATAATGATGTCCACAGTTCATATTGCAGCTGAATTGCCTATATTTCGCCAATTGTCCTAGGACAGATTGCGATCAGGATCTGTCCTAGGACAAACTCAAATGTATTTTTATGATATGATGTTAAAATAAAGGAAACAACAATATTCTTACAAATACAGCAAGAAAACACTCCTTTTATGATCAAATGAATACATTCTCATGAGTTTATTATACTTATTTACAGTATTTACAGTCTATTCTGACAGACTCCAACAGTATGTGGGTGGAACTTTGTTGAACATGGTAGTCCAGCTTTTCTTGCATCCCTAACCCTCACTCTAACCATAATTAAAAGACTTCTGTCTTTAAGATTTATATTGTATTGTATTGTTTTTATTGTTTTTTGTCATTGTCCCAGGACAAACAGCGATTCGGGATCTGTCCTAGGACAATCGCCGATTATCCTGGATCGCGATTTCTACTGTGACATATACATTAATGGTAAAAAAAAAAAAAAAAGGACATTTATCCTTGAGTTGAATTAAGGATATTTGCAATATATCTCCAGTCTAGCTAATAAACGTTAAGATAGCTTCCCATAGAGAAGTGATACACTGTATAAAAAGAAAGTTCTTTAACAGTTTTTAACTCATTTTTAATGACATTTTACTGTTATTTTACAGAAAATCTCTGTTTTGTGAAATTGCAGATAATTCCTAGTAAAATTACAGAAAAAAAACAACAAAAAACAAACAATTATCAAAAATCAGTATTTTTACAAATGGTAATTTGTTGTTTTTAACATTTGACCATGAAACAACACTATTTTTTGTGTATGTTTTTTAATGTGCAAAAAATATAATTTCAACTTTACTTGCTAAAATAATAGCAAGTAAAGTTGAAATTATATTTCAAGACAAAGACAAATTATTTATGTTAAGGCTTGAGCAACAGTAAATATATTTTTACTGTCATTTTACAGATTTTTACTTTGTGAAATTACAGATAATAGTTTGGAAAATCGTAAAAAAATAGGATTAATTTGCATGCTGATTGTTAAACAAAATACAAGCCAAAAACTGTCCATAATGTCCACACCAAATTTTTATAAAAAAAAATTAAAAATGAATGTGTTCTTGTACAATGTGTGATCATAAAAACATGGTGTTTGGCAGTATTTAAATCAACTAAAAATATTATTAGTTTATATTTGCTTATTTAGTTTATAATAATACTTATTTATTATTTAGTTTCACCATTATTGGAAGTTAGTAGTGGTTTACTGCATTATTTACAAGATTCTTTTTTATGGTACAGTCATAAAGATATCCACAATTCATATTGCAGATATATTCATATTGAGGTACACATGAATGATAAAAGTGATGCCATTTATCCCAGAAAGAAAGACATCGTGGATTTGTGAATGAAATTTGAAAAGTGTTCTTTTGACTGGAAATGGATGTTAGCAATACATATTCAATCTAGCTAATACATGTTAAAACACCTTGCTTTAAAAAAAAAAAAGAAAGAAAGAAAAAAAAAGGTGACAGATGCTAATTTAGCTCACAATATAAACAGAAAAAACTGATTTTGTGATAAAAGTCAGTTTAACCCCTTTAACCCACTTAGTCACTTTATTAGCAGCAGGGGGCGGGACTTCATAAGTTCCGTTATGTGACGTTGCGGGCTGTGATTGGCTCCTCCTGCCTGGCTGAGACGCGGACTGTCCCTTTAAAAGCGCTCCGCTTGTTCCCACAGTGGAAGAGATCTGAACTAGGAGTCACTGCTCGGTCCGTTAGTCGGGATATCATCACATCACCAGGCTGCAAACATGGTTGACAAGTTTGTTGGGACATGGAAGATGGTTTCCAGCGACAATTTCGACGACTACATGAAAGCAATTGGTGAGAGAGTGGGCGGTTTAAGCTAGTTTTTGGAGAAACATCGCACACCTGTTGTATGCTAATTCAAATTAACCATTAACTGTTAATTAGCCTCGTGTGTATATGTTGCTTTGTGATGTCTGTAGTAACTAAAATGTAATGTAGGAGTAGTTTAACGTTGCTTTGACTTTCTAAATATTTGAATATCCTCTCCTCAGGTGTGGGTTTTGCCACTAGGCAGGTGGGGAACCGGACCAAGCCCAACTTAGTAGTGTCTGTGGACGACCATGGGGCTGTTTGCTTGAAGTCTCAGAGCACCTTCAAAACCACTGAAATCAAGTTCAAGCTCAACGAGCCGTTTGAAGAGACGACCGCAGACGACAGGAAGACACGGGTTAGTGATTGCTGAGAGAGGAGCAGGAGGAAAAAAACACGACAAATCACAGTGTCTTCTGAGCTGGAGGTAAAGTCTTGTGTGTTTTGTGCCCTGCAGACCGTGGTGACTCTGGAGAACGGAAAGCTTGTGCAGAAACAGAGCTGGGATGGCAAAGAGACGAATATAGAGAGGGAGATCGAGGATGGGAAACTGGTAGCGGTAAGTGCCCGTGTTTGTGACTTTATCCTGGAAATGAAATGAAATAACATGATTGTAGTTTAGTAATTTACTTACTTGACTTTTAAATTCCTTAAACTACTAAAATCATACATCTGGAGATCTGATTTGCTCAATTGCAATAATAGCAAATCACTTCTGTTCATTTGACTTGCAAAACTTGCACTTTTTATAATCTTTTATACCTCTTTATTATTTCTATTTGTCAGTGTTTTGCACCAAAACTCTCAAGTTCATCAAATGTGAAAACCTCATTCTATTTCTAATCCTAGTAAACCTTTCCACATGTTCAGGACAAGTCATTCACACCATGAGTATATTTGTGCAGTTATTCTGCCTATATTCCAACTAATCCTGTAATTTATAAAAGCAAAAACTTTCAATTTCATGAGCTGTAGTACAGAAAATGCCATATAAGGTAGTAAAATGGCATAAAATGGCAAAAATCCAAAACCTAAGGAAGAGTTGTATCATAAAAATATTATAAAGTATGATAAATTATTTGGAGTTTTGCAAGAAAATATAAAAGCATAGAATCCTCAAAGCACAAGCATGATTTCACAACCACCTTCTTTGCAAATGCTTCTCCTTTGACCCCAAAAGACTCACCCTGTCTCTCATCTTTTCACACAGAAATGCATAATGGGAGACGTGGTCGCGGTGAGGACGTACGTAAAGGAGTAACGGCGGCTGTTTTTTTTTTTCTCAGCCCACTCGTTGGATGCAATTGCTGGACGACAGGCTCAGTTCAATGAGCATAATACCAAACTAAAGTAACGGCGCGTTCTCTTCTCTATTCTTTTATCCTCGCTGTGTTGCCAAAAATTAAATTTTCTGTGCCTCTGTTCTCCAACATGACACATTTGGTTTCATTTGGAATTGTTGTGGTGATTTAAATAAAAATGAATGAACAATTTGTCAAAGCGGCGCCTCTGTCTGTGTGTGTGTTTGTTGAATATTAATAATTAGTAGTGGTCAAAGTAAGTTCATTAACAGCATTCTTCAAAGCATTCCGACCGTCAGGGCAAGCAGAGGAATGCTCTAATGGGAACATACCAGCTAATCTGACAAGCTGATTTCCTGACTTTGATGGTTAATTCCAGTGTTTGATGAAAAGTAGTGTAATTATTCCCCACGCGGTGACTTTTCCCAGCTTGTGCAGTTCTTTTTTACGCTTCCTTATTTTGGTCGGATAACAAACTCAACTTAAAGGTCAACAAGCAAGCCATCCTGCTGTTCCGATGATACATGATGTGTGTTGGCAGGGACTCTTTGAGGAATGTGAACTCTTTTTTAGAAGTATTGAGCGCAGCCATGCGGAGAGGTCAGTAGGGAAACGTATCCCCTCTTCCTTTTTTGGGAGGTCGAACATTTCCCATTGCACATGTTCTGGCAGCTGTGCATGGGGATCGAGTTCATGGAGAAACTAGAAAACATCACGGCTCGTCCCCACAGACGCCCCCCTCCGCCCACCCTTTTGGCCGCTGGTCAAGTTTGTGTGTTTTTGTGTGTTGGGGGGGATTGTTCGAGAGGCGACGGCCACTTTCCCATGACAGGAAAAGGGAGACGATAGCACTGATTGGACCTAATGGCTAAAACAGCTGAACCAGGTGGAATCGTGGGCCAACGCTGCTGCCTGGACAATGGAGCCGGCAGCGGTCAAGGACGTGCAGCATCTGAACTTCTGGGGAGATGCCAAGTAAATGAGAGTATCACAGTGGAAAGCTAGCAAAGGCCAACACAGTAGAGATGTATTAGTGTGTCAATGGCAGCGTTTTTAATGCCACACAGATGTTTTATTTGTACAGAATCGTTTAACTGAAACAAGAGGAGCACTGTAACCCAACTTCACCTCTAAGAAATTAAGAAAAATTAATGAAGTTATTCTGTTCCCATCAATTACAAAGAGAAGAGTCATTGCAAATCATCAATTATAGCATCAAATATGGATCCTTTTAAAGATACCTGTGAAATTTTAGCTGGTTATATCAAATAGTTTCAGAGATCTTAATTCAATTTTTAGCACTTTTTTCACTGTTATTTCTCATCATACCATTGATTCAGAGCTTGTCCAATATTACAGATTCTGAATTCTGTTCTACTTTGATTAGGCTATCTACCAATATTTTAGTTTTTGTGGTACGACTTGTCATACTTGTCATATGCCATCAGTTATGGAAGTTCAACAAAAAAGATATATTTGAAGGTAGTCTATATGTTGTGTTTTGTATTATTGTGACATGCAACGCTATATGGTTTAAACGATATCACCGTTGCATTATCCATTTTTTGTTACTGCTTTGGGAGCAGTAGCGGCCTAGTGGTTTGTGAAGCGAACTTGTAACTGGTGGGTCGCCGGTTCAAGCCCCCCGGACTGGCAAGAGGTTGGGGTGTGAAAGTGAGAGCGACCGCTTGTCCCAGTCACCACCACTGTGGGCCCTTGAGCAAAGCCCTGAACCCCTGACTGCTCCGCGGGCGCTGCACCGCGGCAGCCCACTGCTCCTATAGTATGTATAGTTAAGGTTAACTTTGAATAGGATGGGTCAAATGCAGAGAAGGAATTTCCCCAAGGGGATCAATAAAGGTTAGATTATTATTATTGATTATAATGTGTTACTTTTCATGAAAACCTCCATTTTCTGTCATATTTCAACTCACCGTAACCAGAGATTATTTGATCTACTCGTCCAATATTGCAGATTCTGAATCAATGGCATGGTGAGAAACAACAGTGACAAATTCAGGCTTTTATCTTTAATCGTTATTGAGATATCGCCATTCAAACATAGCCTCAAATTTCAAATGTGCAGAAAAAGTTATTAAAAATAATTTCGGAAAGTACTTTCACAGATACCATTTAAAATATCCGTAGTTTATGATCAATAAAAGTTTCAAGCAGATCAGAGATGCTCGAGCAGAAGGCCCCTGATGATTTGAGATGGAATAACCAGCATTGTAACCAAGAATGGATCACTAACTGGGCAAAGCTGGCAGCTACTCTCGGGTCCTAGACCTCTATGGGCCTGACAAAGCCCCAGGATCACTGTACCAGCTGGATTTCAAGCTGGTTGAATCCTCTCAATGCTGCCTTTTTTTCTCCTTTAGCACAGGATACTTTGGTCCATCCTTTACAAAAAGAAGGAAGATGATGCTCTCCCACAATTCCTTGCAGCAGCAACATTCACAGCGTCATACCATCCACAGCAGACTATCCACCATTGCATGATTATGTAACCTAGGCTAAGTAAATGGTCTGCACTTATATAGCGCTTTTATCCAAAGCGCTTTACAATGTGTTTCGCATTCACCAATTCACACACACATTCACACACCAATGGCGACAGACTTCCATGCAAGGTGCTAATCTGCCATTGGGAGCAACTTTGGGTTTAATGTCTTGCCCAAGGACAGTTCGGCATGTGGAGGGGCCGAGGGTCGAACTGCCCTCCTTGCGATCAGTGGACAACCCGCTCTACCACCTGAGCCACAGCCGCCCACTTGTATTCTCTCAGCACTGTGGTTGTCTTTTCCTTTGTTCCTATGTTCTTATGAATTATTCACATACTGTACATAGTCTTTACAAGAATATGTAAACTTTTGTTCACAGATTTTTCTGACAGTTGGATCTTTTCTTTTTAATAACCACAAACTAACTGACATACAGCTAACCTGAGGCCAGGACATTCTCAGAAGTGCTGCTCGCTTTCTGCATCCCTGCAAAAAATTAATTAAGTTAATTTTCCATCTACATTGTGCTGTGTGCTTTGTCCTTTACAAACTGGAAGCAACATGTATCTAACAGACAAAAATTCTACTTTGCGTCACCCAAACAAGTTAATCTGGCTTCACAATAAACTATATAAATATGCAAAAATGGGACTCTGGTGTGCCTTTGTTGGACATAAGCAAACAAGATCTTTGCTAAAAGAATACACAAAATACATTACAATGAAAAAACAGCAGGTACTTCAAGAGTTTCTATCCCATTTTGTATGTGATGAATGCCTAAAAACTTTTCACTTTTTCTACTAGTTTGTCCAACCCTTATAAATCAATGAGGGTAAACAAAATAACATCACATCTTTTGATGCAATACAGTTCAACAGCACAGCAAACAATGGTGACATATTGTAACCCCAGGTTTTATGAGCTTATGTGTAGCCGTCAAAGAGCTGCTGCTAGAGATAAACACACACAAATAGAACTACATCCTCCAGAATGGCCATGCAGCTTTTGCTTTAAACCCTCTCTAAAGCAAAAACTGAACATCATAACCTTCAGTAAGTAATCAATTTACTGTTGTATTGGTTTAATTCTAGCTGTATGTACCTAATAAACAGCTAAATGAGTGTATGCTGTTTATGCTTTGTAATCTGTAATCTGTATTTTATATCACTCTACACAAAATACAAATCCTAATCAAAGTCATCTAAAGAGCTCCTGTTTTTATCCTCTTTACATTAATTTCTGTTCAGAATGCTACGTTTATATCCTGTGTGCACAATATAGAAGTGCTCTAAAAGCACGATAACATTTTCACAGGCAGAGAGATCAGATCACATCTGCTATCGATTGACTTACAGGTGCACTGCTTGTAATCCACAGGCCTCCTCGTCACTGTGTTTGGCTAACTGCAGGGAATGAAGCAGATCTCCACCTCCCTGTTTTATCTCAGACATCTCATATCAACGGTCTACAGCTTTTCTTAATTATCTAAAAGTGTAATTTGGAAACTTGAAGAGCCACATTCTGCAAGTAGCTTCTATATTTGAATGGTTATAGGAGCAGTTTAAAAAACAGCACATCCATAAACACGAACAATGTGCATGAGGCAGAGATTCCCCTCCAAGCATCTGAAATAATACTGCAGCCAAACAGGATAGAACGGGAGGTATTTTGTTGGAGAGAAAAGGTCTTGATCTTCCTCCGCTGCCCACAGCTTACAGAGGTGAACCTTACATCAGCAGAGTGCAATTAGGAAACTGTTGAGGAAGGATGGAAGATAGTGAGAAGCCCGCTGAGAGAGTGAACTGGCAGAGACCAAATGGATATCTTTTATTATGTAATGCACAAGAGAACACAGTAAAATATCAAAATAATGTGGCGCACAGTGTATGATATCTTGCTAGTGGCTCATACACAATGTAATGTGCATATGTTTTAGTGAGTGCGTGGGTGTGTGTGTTTGTTCTCATGCCTGATAGACAAAGGTATCTTGTTGACACTGGGCTTGTTTTGTATTGAGAAAGATCGTCTTGGACTTGAGAAGAATGATCTCACATCCTTTGCATAACATCTGGAAAGCTCCACTTGAGCTGCAGCGTTGACACCCTTCCTCCGCTTGTCCTTAACTTAAAGTCGGTCAAACACAAACACCTTTCATGTTCAAGTGGATCGGCAGCAGCTAAACATACATGATATGAGAGCTTTTAAGGATAATCTATATAGCACTAAGTGTTTAAGACAAAAGAGAATAAGGTTAAGGGGCATGAGGACAGAGGTAGTAAAAACAACAACATGAATGGGATAAAAAAAAAAAAAAAGTATAAATAAAAACATATATCAAAAAGTTGCAAAAGGTTTCACAAGGAGAAAAGTTTTAGGAAAACATTTAAAAGAAGCCAGAAACTTAGTGTGACTGAGTTGCATATTATGAAGTCGCAAACTGTGACCTGGGAGCAACCAGCAGGACTCCATCAGCAGCGATCAAGAGGACACATACCAGGTCAGTAAATGGATTTAGGGCCTAAAAGTGAGCAATAAAATGTTAAAATCTAACAGGGAGAAAATGGTGATGTGATCTTGCCTCTTTGTCCTGATAATAAGTAGAGCAAAAGCCTTTTGCACCAAATGGAGATGGTGCAGGAAGTCCTGCTAAACCACCAATTAAGTGCATTGCAATAATCAAGTTGAGAATAGATAAAAGTATGCTAAATTTTATCTTTAATACTCATGCAACATATGACTCCTGTACTCAATTGTACTTTCCTTTATGTTAAAAGTGCATTAAAAAGGTGCTCCAAGGTTGTTACATTTCATCATGAAGACAACATGGAAGCAACTTTGCACATATAGTGACATTATATAGACCCCTGTGCACACCCTTTTGTGTGGTTCTACCAATGAGTGGACATCACCAGTTTGTCAAAATAGCAAAACACCTCAACTTTAGCTCGTCATACTTACCACACATCAAATTCTACTGATGTTAGAGGCCTCAAAAGTTGGCGAAATGTCAACAAAAGACTATTTTGGTAGAAAACATGGATACATCTATATATATTGTCTATACTTACGGGAACTTTTTGTGGCCCCAATACCAATCTTGTTTAAATGTTTTTTTTTTCATTGTGTCCTCACCTAATTTCATGGCTGTAGGGTTTATATTTCTGGAGATATCATACCCTTAAAATGGCTTAACAGGTAAGATGTTTTTTTGATAGAAAAGATATAGAAATAAAAACTGCAATATCTGAAAACAGTTCTTAAATTTCATGTAAATTGTTTTACAGAACTTAGCTTTGGGTCCCAAATAACAAATAGCAACACTACTATCTGAAATGAAACGGACTGACTCTATAGTTATACTATTCAGTTTAAGGATTTACAGTGCATTATTCAAGATTTTACCAGTGGCTTCCAGTCTTTTTTGGCTTATGTACTCTTACAAAACGGTAGGTATTTGGTTGAGTGGCTCCCCCAAAGAGAGATTCCACCTCTAACATTCTCAGATGGCTTTATTGTGATTCTTCAAGGCCTAAAGAGGTAATCATCAAACATTAGAGAATACTCCACAGAGTGAATGTGGGTTTGTGTCACAGTCAATCCAAATGATAACAAAAGACATAGTTTGATGAAGTTGTGAGGGATCCTGGCACTAATTGACAAAATAAGTCATCTAAGGGCACTACTAAATACTATTTACTATCTATTTACTCCTGATAGCAAACCTGCTATAACTTTAAGTTGAGTAATCATTTCTGGGTTTATTTACTGCATCCACAGTCAGATAACTGCTAAATGTGGTCACTTGCTCATTCACGAATGCTGGGCTATGTTAGGAGGTTTGAAGTGTAAGAATGATGTGTGTTGTCTGGGCCAGTAAAATTTCAGTCACAACAATCTAATCTGGAAAGCAGTGAACAGAATCAGGGACGCAAATGTTCCTGTTTATTTCCACATCTGAAGAAAAGTGAAGATAAGGGGGGGTTAGACAGATTAAAAGAAAACAGATAATTTGCTTTTTTGTTTTGGTTGTGTGATCGTGATGTTCAAAGTAAGGAGAACTTCATCAGAAATAGATAAGGAAGAAAATCTAGACAGATACTTTTTTCTCTTCATCTTTAACTGTCTGGACAAGGCTTTATGCTTGTTCTTAATTAATATACTTGTCAAAGTAGACTTTAAAGTCCAAAAACAACCACAGACAGCGACTTATGAGTGCTTTAGCCTCACATAACTTTACGCCAACTTTCTCACTGTGGCTTGTTGTTGAGTCTCAGTAGCTTTGGTTTCAGGAAAACTGAAGTAAAAACACAACGAGCAGACTATCTTGCCCGTACCTACCGCACAAATCCCACTCCCATTCAATGTTTTTCGACTTAGGTTTCTGCTTGAGGGTGTGGACGGCCTTGAGGTCAGATTCCACCTGCTTTCCGAGTAAAGTTTCTCTGAAGTTTGCCTCCACATTCACTAAAAACCTTGAACACACATTGGTTTCATCTCCGTCCTCTCCACAGGACATATACGACACCTAAAGTGACCCTAGATCAATCTCCATGGCAACCAAACCGCTGAGCAGACCTATGTCTGTCGAGGTCCTGCAGGGCTGTAGGGGAGGCCGGTTGCTATGCAACAAGACTTCTTTCCACTGAACCTCGCAATCCAGTCATACTTAAGAGCTAACTGATTTCATCAACAAGTGTCTGAATGTTATGCAAGCTGTGCCCTGTCTGGTCACACAAAGGCCGGCTGTTCTATTATCTCCCCTAAAGGCTCAGAGAGGCAGGACGCTGCTGCGGATCAGAGTGCTGTGTGGACATCTGGATTAACCCTCTCAAGTCCAAGCAGTGTTTGGTTGTTTTTTTGCCCCCTCCACACTATGGGCTAAATTCCTCCTGCAATTTAAAGCCCTGCACCACTATAGAAGCAGCACAACAATGGCTAGAAGTAGAGAAAACTCGAAAAAAATGTCTTCTGTGCCGTATTATGATACCATAGGTCGTATTTTTTTAAAAGAAAAGTTTAATTTTTTTGATTATATCAATTTTACAAAGATTTAAAAAAACTGGAATTGATATGTATAAGACCCAAAGTGTTACGAATACTGGAAAAAAACAAAAAACTGCTGGCTTCACATTCTAAATTTTACTGCTCCGTACTTGTCACCCATCTGCACTGTGTATACAGTTTTTTGGCAGGTCAACCAAAAAGTCCCCTTTTGACATGTGACTGTTGGTGGCACTTGCGTCACTAATAGCTTTACATTTGTGCTGAGGAGGATAGATTTTTATTTATTTATTTATTTTTTTACAGAATATGGTTACTGCAATTATATTTTGATTAAATATCAAAATTTTAAGCCTGGATTTGCCTACATTTTGCGATGAGACTTCATGTGGCAGATGATTAGTTGAAGATGATTAGATGATTCTTTCTGTTCCTACAGTTTCTGGCTGATAAATCATCAAATTTTGGTGCTATTTCTTGTCTAAACACAACATGCCTTTCGAACCTGCTGGCAGCTTTGGGGGTGCAGAGGTTTAAATGAACTCTGAGGCTTAAAAAAAAAAGAAGCAATAAATACACGTTATTGTTCCACAAATTGCTTAATTCTGAATGACAGGCATAATTAGTTTATTATTTTACATATATAAAGTTAATGGATGGCTTAGGAAAGATTACAGCACAGGGCAACATTAAAGTATAACAGATTTTCCTTTCTCTTCTTCTTTTACTTTTATTTGCATTTCATTATTCAAAAATATTTGAATCAGTAAAAAAATCTGAGATATGAGCAGTGATTCAGAGGTCTGGGATGCTGCTGCTGCACAACAACACCAAAGGTCATTGTCAGTTAAAGACAAACCGACTTGTCTAAACTCTTGGTTAACTCCATTTTCAAAACCTAATAATACGAGTGGCAAAGCATCAGTCCTGGAATGTGCCTCAATCATTCAGCAACAAGAGAGACTGAGAATGTTCTCCGTTTTTGATCTCTAAATTACCTTTTCTCACTCTAAGAAGGGGGCACGTAGGGGCAGCTCAAAATACATCTTCCAAAGGCTTCTGCACTGTATAGGAGGAAATACGTTTTTTGCTTTTGAGAGCTCCACAAAGACTCAGTGTTTTTCAAGTCATCCCAGCAGGAGTTCCTGTCAAAGTTTAGCTTAGAACAGGGGCCCCAAGTGATTGTATAGTTCAGAGGAAGGATGGTGGAAATCTTTAAAGTGAGACTATGCAAACCGGACCCTACACAATGGTTTCCCCAGAGAACACTGCGACCCAAATTATTCCTTTTTTGCATATAAAAGCATCATTACCTGCCTATTCATTCATCTATATTTGCGCTTTCTGTTTCAAAGATAAAGAAACTTCTGGCTAGGCATCAAAAAGTCAGCAAGTGTTGGTGTTTTCTGCTCTGAATCCGCCGCAAGTCGTCACAGTGTTTGGCTTATCGGCTGCTCCTCCTCCTACAACTACTGTGTGACAGGACATGTGATCCGTAATCTGGAGGGGGTGATGCTGAGAGGGGGAGCAAGGAATGGGGTGATCTTTGAAATCAGTGTGTGCCCGTGTGTGTGTGTGTCAATGCTAAGCCAGATGGGAAGTAACATTGTAGATGGGCTCTGTTTGTTCACATCAAGCATTCTTTGTGCTCCATTCACAGAACTCTGTGACTCTGTAACATGCAGAGTGGTTTGTTTTATGGCCACAGCGTGAAGAGTTTTAACGGAACTTCTGTGAGGGGAAACTGACTTCAGACACTGAATCATTAGTAGTGTTGGGGTCGATACTCAAAGAAACTCATGCATTATGCCTTAGAAAGTAATTCTGCTCATTGCATACGTTTGTACAACTTTGCAACATCACCTGAGATGAGCTAACGCGTAGTTGCCAACGCAACATTAAAGCTTAGGTTAAAGCACAAATCCCGGCCACTGTAGAGTGACCCAAACCTTTGTGGGTTTATCAACTGCAAAAACCAACCTTGTAGAACTTCTTCCATCTTTGGAGGAGGAAAAAAGTGCATAATATAGGGTAGGCACTGAAAAATCTGCTGTGTGGGGCTTGACGTTGATTGGATAAACTCGGAGAAGACAGTGAGTACCATTTTTCTGCCATCTTGATGTATTCGTCAAGTAGTAGTCTTGGTGCAAAATCGGCTAACATAACAAATCCTCCATTGTTCCGTTTCCTATGTGTTCATAGAACTGAAGCTACTTCCAGTAACTACTGTTTGTCGTTGTTTTGCACCCTCCAAGTTGATGTCATGGTCAAAGTTGTCGATATCCATCACTTCAATTGAAACAGAAAGACTGACAGGGCAAACTATGGGGCCGTTCCTGGAAACAGTAGCATCACCTTGTGTCTGTCCCATGTTCCTGCCCTGGAAAGCTGCAAAGCTGCCTTAATAGAGTCAAGGTGACGTTGGCGGTAGGCTATACTGCCTCAAAATAAAAGTAACTGATGCTGATTAGTAACTGTCAGGTGATTGCTGAATCTAGAAAGTCTAAGGCCATGGTTCTCTAGGTTGGGGGTGAGCTGCTGCCCCAAATGATGGAGCTTAAGCATCTCGGGATCTTGTTGGGACAATGGTGTGTCAGATGGACAAATGGATTGGTGTAGCATCAGCAGTAATGCAGACGTTGTACCAGACTGTTGTGTTGAAGAGGGAGCTGAGCCAGAAGACAAAGCTCTTGATTTACCACTCAACCGTCATCTGTGGTCATGAGCTCTGGCTAGTGACCGTTTGACTGACGCTGTTGTCAGAAGCGATCATACTGGGTGGCTGGACTCGACCTTAGAGCTCGGACATGTGGTGGGAGTTTGGAGTAGCAAAAGAAGCCAGCAATTTGAGCATCTGACTAGGATTCCTCTTTGGCGGCTTCCTTTGGAGGTTTTCGTCCAACCGGGAGGAGATCCTGAGGTGGACCCAGAATGTTTCGGAGGGATTACATATCTCATCTGGCCTGGGGACATGTTGGGATACTCAAGGAGGAACTGGAAAGCGCTGCTGAAGAGAAGGATGTCTGGAACACTTGCTTACCCTACTGCCACCATGACCTGACCCCAGATAAGCAGAAGAAAATGAATAGATGGATATTGTTTTACAGATGAATGTAATTTGATTATAGTGATGTATTGGGTTGCACTGCATTACCCACAATCAAATCAGGGACACTAAAATTTCTCAAATTTCACAAAGAACTTGATTAGATTGCTGATTAAAGAAATATTTTTAATGTATTAAACTGTGACATGTAAGCACATTTGATTTGGTGATTTCAAACAGTCTCGGCATTAAAACCAGCACATGACAATAAAAATCTACCCTCCATTTGAAAATTATCTTTGAATATTTCAAAACTGGGACATGCTGCTGACTTTAGGAGTAGCAGCAGACACCACAGTCCAAAAAGCGATTGTACTTTTTCTTTGGAAGAAGGATTGGTCCTGTTGCACCAGACAATACAGCAGACTGTCTGTTTCTGCTACGTTCTGTTTATGTTAGCACAAATGAGTGAGATTTCAAGGAATCTTAGAGGATGCAGTAGTAAGGCTTTGTTGTGGTTTCTTTATGCCATGAGTGTGCACAGAGACACGCTGACCTTCTACTGCAGGTGGTATGACTGAATGGTGTTGATGTTTTAAAGGTCAGACTATGCTGTTCGTCTGACCTGGTTCCAGTGTCTCACTGTTTTTTGTTTTTTTTTATCAAGCGACGTAGTAGCAGAGTTAGCATTGGGGTTAAAAATATGAATTTTCAGTTTAATCCTTTTGTGTTCCTGTAAAGTGTCTACAAAGGGTCAAATGCAAGAATGTAGAGTGCAGGGTACATGTGTGATTTCTTTCCCATACAGGCTAATATGTGTTCTTACTTGAGCCGCAAGAACAAAACAATGTGACGTGAGTCCTTATCTGCACAAGCAAATCAGTACTTTTATGTATACATTCAGCAATTGATGTCAGATTTCTTTACAGATGGACAGTTTGTACTTTATAGGAAACTTTTCATTCAAAAAAAACAATAGGCCATCAGGAAAGTTGGCCTGATGGACACTTTGAGACGTGCTGTAGGCCAACAGGCACTTCCCCACAATGTACTGGAGAGATAACCGCAGCTCTGATAGGCGGGAGGGAAACGGAAGCCATTAGTCAGAGGGTGACCTTTCTCCAAGTGGCTAGTAAACAGGCCTCTCAGAAGTATGAACCCGAACAGCGAACCTCTCGTAACCCTTCAGGTGAGATTTATTAAACTGCCGCAAAGCTCCATTCCAAAACATGGGTGATACAGTTTTTAGATAGCATCTATTACCAAGGTGACAGTTGGTGCGTGGTAGTGCAAGGGCTTTGTCAGTGTACAGTAAGACTGCAACATAACTCCCATAAATCAAATGAAGCAGCCAGTTTTTTTCCATTGTGCGACAGAGCTGTGTGCTTTCTAATTAACTCTATTAATTCGAGGTCTACGGGTTTACAGCTGTTTGAGTCCGTGTGAAACTCACCGGGAAACAACCCAGCCGCCCTCCCCGCAATGCACAGCTGCACGTTAAACAAACAAGCACCCTGTGTGGGTCAGCTCTTTTGTTAGCTCTTTGTCTTGTCAGGCACTTTTGATGGTGGAAAAAAAAAGCAGAAGGTAGAGAAAAGTGGAGCATGTGACCAAGAGTCTGGATCTTGACACCAGTGTAGTGAAATATGAGCGGCTGAAGGTTAAAGTAGGACAGAGTAAAGCATCCACAAGAAAGCATTTGCTCTTGTTTTAGAGTTTAGGAATTCGTCATCATTTGGACTGCCGAGCATGTTGTTCTAGAGGGAGCTGTGCAGGAGGCAACTGTTGTACCTGAATATTGAACAGTAACCATAAAAATATTTGCTTTTCAATAGGGTTTTGATACAACTTGTAGCACACTTGAGCAACATGTAAAATTTAAACTCTTGTGCAAGACTTTTCCTGACTTTGGCTGTTATCTTTTTCTCTGAATAATGCACTTGCGAGGAGTGAATTTAGGAAATGAAATCATGATGACATGTTGGAAAAATGCACTGACTTAGCATTTCATAAAATGAGAGAAGTTGATGCTTTTTGAATGATAGCCTGGTGGAATAGCCTAGCAGTGCTAAGCTGCATTGTGCTTTCAGGGCACTTTTATATTGGCTTCACCTTTTCAGAGATGGCGGCTATATCCATCTTTTATATTGGGTTATTTAATTTCTGAACCATGTACAGTTGCATGTCACAATAATACAAAACAAAACATATAGAATACTTTTTAATATGAATAACGGACATATATTTAATAGCCTAAAATTTCAAACATGCTGAAAGTGGGTCAACAGGCAATTAAAACAAACAAACAAACAAAAAAACAGGACTGATGCAAGCAATGAGAGTGACACACAACAGTAAAGTTGCAAGCAATGAGTTAAAAGTTGTTAAAGTAACAGAAAGTGCATGGCTGAGGCATAATTCTCTGTGGGTTCGTTACTATGAGTGACCTCTTTCACAATGCACAGTAACTGAATCCATTGCTAATATAAAATACGAATTAGAGCAGGTTTAAAGCTCGTATGTAAAGAAATTCATAAGCGGGAGGTGTGGTGTTATGTAAGGTAGTGAGAGAATGAAAAATTTATGTGAGAAATGAATCCAAAAATCAAAAATGATAACAAAAAATGGGTTTTACTGTACTGTTACATGAACCAACTTCTCTACTCCTGACCAAGCTGTGCTGACAGCAGGGGAGAGGTGAGTGTGTGCCGAGACGTTCAAGGTCCAGGAAATAAGGAGTTGAGGGACAAAGCAATGAGGAGGAGGAGGATGAGGGGAATTTGCTTGAACCAGGAGTCGGTGGGAGAGCAGGTCTGCTCTCATTCTCCCCTTGGGTGTTCCTGTCAGGGCTCCAGGGAAGCAGACATAATTTACTTAATTGGTTCTCACTCTTACATATAAGAAAAAGCAGGGATTTTTCCTCTTCTTTAGGCCAAAGGTAGCGTGGGCTTCCCTCTGCTGCCTCAGCATATGAAGTAGTTAGTCATCTTACAGCTGCACAAAGTTCTGTTTATTACGACATGGCTGTTAATTTGAGGTAGAAACTGATTTGGAAATAGTACAAGCACAAATCACAGTAAAGGAACAACTGTGTAAACATTATAGACTCTTTGATCTCTGCATGAAATGAGTGAATTGAAGAGATTAATCCTATTTGAAGGAACAGAGTGCAAGAACAGTCTGAAGCAACATGAAACATGAAATGCCATAGTGCATTCTGGCCAGTCGCAGTAATTTATAAATTAATCACATGACAGCCGCCCTCCCTACTCCCTCAAAACAGGACATGAGTGACCCCTTTCCCTACATTCTCCAGATGAATGACATATGCTTTGTTCATTTCTTTACCCTGCGACCCACTAGGCACAATGTGAATGAGCTAAAACACCTTTGTGTGCAGTAAGAACTTAAACCAGTACATGCAGTACAAGGCAGCCTGCCAGTACGAAAAGGCTGCAGAAACCTAGATCTTGAGTTCCCACATGAGCAGCAGTGGAAATGTTCCCATTGGGCTTTCTGACAAACTTATCAGAATGATGCATTTGAGGAGCCAATAGTCATTGCTTTTTGTAAAAGGTTCCAAATCGGTGTTGGCTAAGACCAGTGATATGCTGTTATCTATGGAGCCTTTACATAAACTGTGGCTGGATTGCACAACTGTGGGAGTCATACATTTTAACCGCAGTCAGTTCTAATAATTAGCCTGCTATAAAGGAAACACCTCTTAGTTTAAGATTGGTGCGCTGGCTGTAGAGTTCAGTTCAAGAAAATGAAATTCACCCAACAAAAAACTCTTCCTAAGACAACCTGAGATCTGAATTATCCTCAGATTTTTGACAAATGGGGCCTTGATTACAAAAACTTAGCATGAATATTTTCACCAAAACCACCAGTATTATTAAAGAATGTTTTCATCTATTGCTGAGAGTTATATAATAAGATTGATACCACTCTCATACTAATAGATGACTACATCAAGGATAAAATCTGAATGTTTGACCCCTACAGTAAGGACACCTAGGGTCCACTTGTCCCCAGAGAGGAAAGGGCCACTGCAAATAAACACAAAGTTGTATTGTATCCTGTGATCAAACATTACTATAATGATGGGAGCGGTCCCTTCCAGGATCACAATGTCCCGATCCATAGGGAATGAGGGGTCACTAAATGGATATGAATCATATTTTATGGCCTTTACAGTAACCAGATCTCGACCCAAATGAACACCTATGGGAGATTATGGACCAATGTGTTGGTGCTCCCCACAACTATCATCAAAACAACAAAGAAGGGAATATCTCTTGGAAGAATGGTTCCACTTTATGTTGGTTTTTCCTTTAATTTGTCACCTGTCAATATGTTCATTTACTATGAGGCTGTAGACAGTAGATAGTTGGCATAAACAACATACATTAAGGAAAAACAAAGGCAACAAAATATCCTTTCTTGATGATCATGTCATTTTTTTAAAACTCTGTACAAAAACCAAATCTTACACTTACACTTCAAGCGCAGTAAGTCCTTGCACAGTGATGACGAGACACCAGAAAATCACCAAGCCAAAGCTAACGTAACTTATCTGACTTCATATTTGGTGCACATATCCCACATAAACATACCAACAGATGCCACTGTTCATCCATCACATGCTTTAAAAAAAAAAAAGCAGAAAAGGTTTTATAGTCAAGGTTTCAAAAATGTCGGAAATGTCAGGGCTGAGTCATGAAAAAGTGACAGACATTAAGACTAAATACGCACTAAATTCAGTTCATAAAGTGTGTTTTAGAGCAATTAAGGTTATTTGGTGGCCTTGTTCCTTTAGGTCTAGGAACATGGAGCACATCCTACACAGACATAGCAACTTTTTTTTAACAGGAACACTATGAACAATGTGTACTTTTTTAAGTTAGTAAATGCATTTTTTCTTCATTTTGTCTGTCTGAGGTACGTCTCTGTAAGCAGCCTGCTGGATATCGAGGAAATCAATTGAATGAAGGAGTTTGTCTTCCATGCATAGTAGTGTGTGAGACATGAGGTTGCAACCATGGCGGAAAGAGAGAAAGAGACTATTTTCTTGTGGTATTAATGAAAAGTTAAGCCTGAAAATGTCACATCGATCAGCCACAACATTATGACCACTGACAGGTGAGGTGAATAACATTGATCATATTGGTACTATGTGGTGTTCTGCTGGAAGACCTTGGATTTTGGCATCTGTGTTGATGAGACTTAGACACCCAAATAAACATTGTCCCAGAACAAGCACACTCCCTCACGCAAATGGAAATCCCAAATGTCACTGGCCTACCCCCGCAGGAAAATGCACCCCACCACATGGCAAAAACATCACATAATGCATGTGGGAAATTACTCAAAATATCTCCACAATGTGGAAGTGAGGAATCTGTGAGTCTTGCTTTATTTTTCCTTGGTTCATAGAATCCCTTTTGTAACAATGGAGCACAGCAAATGAATGCAATGCATCTGTAGTTATTTTCTTCCTTAAACAAATGTGGCAGCAGGAGGGAGACATAATG
>OMNN01101555.1:14135-26073 GCA_900302755.1 Chromis chromis
GTTATATAAAAAAAAGACTAAATCTGTAAGTAACAAGCTTATCATCGTTACTGGTAAAACTTGCACTAATACATTTTTTCCCATACTTTGGCATGAAACAAAAATCAGAAGCAGTTATTTGTCACTTCCTTTTCTGGACACCTAACAAATATACTTCAAGTCCAATATTCACTCTCCTTATTGCTCTGTTTTGGTCTCTACCTCCTCCTCAGGGGAATATCTGGTTGTAAAAAAATGTTCCATAGTTTCTTCAGTTAGCTAATCTTTAGCTTTTTCTGTCTTAAGCATCTATCTGCATTACTTATAATGTGTCAGTAATGTGATGTAATTTCATTACAGATTACACGTATTAAAGGTCCCATTTGTTGAAAACCCATCTTCATTGTATTTTGTGGTTGTAGGTAAGAAAGTAAAAGCTGTTAAGATATAAAAACGCTTACAGCTGCTACATACTTGCTAAAGAACTGATCGTCATCCAGCTCAAACTTTGTATAATCCTTTCTGTCACGGCCCGCTGCTTGTGATTTGAGCCATTCGGAATGAGTAGCTGCCTCAAAGTCCACCACCTTATTTACTTTCCAGAGCTGCTTCCGTTAATTATAAAATGTCTTAGCAAAGCACAACAGATGTTCTACTGTTGGCTGCAAGAGTGAACACAAACATCTCCATGTACTCCCAGCATCCCAGTTGATAACTTTTATTGCAGGCAATCTCACCACTATCGCAGGAAAATCCTCAGTTTTAGTATGCTGTGCAGCTAACGTGGCTCACATTACAATTAGCTTTGATTTTATGCCCATAGATCAGAGCTCTGTGGAAATTGTAATGCTGAAGAGCATTCAGAAATGGTGGAAACTTCAAGACCGTTTTGAACTTAATAAACAAGGACTGGGTGGGTTACTATGTTTTCTTGTCACCTGTTGCACAGTTTCAGGTTTTGTTTGCTTCTCCCCCTGACTCTGTGCTCACGTATACTGAATCTTAAAACAGCTGAATTCCCAATAAAGCTGTTCTCATTTACATATTTTCCGGTTTCTGTTGTCAGACAACAGAATGAGTATGAAATAGTGACTGAAACACTATATATTTTTACAAGCAGTCACTTCAGACCCATTTCCAAGCTGCTGCTCTGCACCACTAGACTGCTGATTTTGTAACTGAGACAAGGTTCGGAGCGATAGAAAGTCCTGGTCTCATACACTTATTTATATCTGTTTTGGCTGCCATGGTCAACTGTTTTGCTTTATGCTGCCAATCATGGACACAGAGAGAGTCTTCTTCCTGAAGGAGGTGTGGACAGCAGCAGCTAAACTGAATTTAAAGCTACTGAAACAGCCCATTTAGAACAGGGATAAAACCAAGGATTATACAGTCATGGTGACATTAACCACTTCTCAAAAATTGAAAGACACATTCTGGGGACATGTGAGACTTTCATTAATTTGCTGAAAAGACCTTTAACTTGGTGACACTATGTTCGCAATAGACTTAAAAATATCTTGCTAATTTTGAATATGATTGTGTGTGAACCTACGTCTTCACAGTTTGTGTGGGACTTCTTAAATGCGCAGCCCCTGGAGCTAAAGTGTTAGTGTCCAGTTAATATTCAAACTCCAAACTGTAAGCTGCTTTTCACCACAATGTGTTATTTTCTGGTCTTGCCTGTTTAAAATACAGAGGGTGAGATTTGAAGGTGTGGCAGGTCCCTTTTGATGGAGTGGTGCCGAGTGTAAAAAGTGCTGTAACAAATCACTTTTACTGCTGAATAATTAGTAGAGGAATGTAATTACACTTTCTACGCATAATATATTAGGCATAATTGATGACAGCGTGATCCTGTGTCTTAAAATGAAATGAATGAGAATGGTGAACAAACACTATTAAGTTGTGGTTGTAAAACTAAAACAATGGGTTAAAAGATGGTACAAAGCACTTCAGAGCAAAGAGAAACTGAGGAGTTGAGTAATAATTCTCTTTAGGGTCATCACTGCAAGCACCTCTTCACTTTACACAAGTCAATTTGGCAAATAGTTGATATAAAAGTAATGATTCTTGTATTTTTTAGAATCCATCCTGACATTGTGGTTCTGACAAGTGCAATGAAAAGATACAGCAGGAATATCTTTTGCACTGCTATGGGTATACTTTTGAGCACAACATGCACCTTTTGACAAATGCTGAGTCCCTTGTTACAACTTTTGCAATGCCACTGCCCATGGTGCAGCAGAATCTGACAACACTTTTTTTTTGTACATTAGCTGCCTTTGAAGTTGATGCGGTTGGCTGTGTTAACCTACTTTCTTAAATATAAAGACATCAAACCATTAAGCACATTGACATAAGCATGTTAAAATTCAGCGGCATGATTTCCATCTAAGTTAGGGAGTGGAAAAAGAAGTGTAGCAGAACAGTTTAAAGGTGCTGGGGTAAAGATTACTCCAGCAGAGTGCACATACAGTATAGAAAAATGGAACTGAGACAGAGCAAATCACTTAAAGCGGTTTTCAACAAGTTTAACACAAAGACTTCTGCACAGTTTTCCTGTCTTTGGCCATCTTGACCACATTTATAGTTCTGCCCACCCACAGTCACCCCCTTAACATGCTGTTTCCTCAATCCTGCAATGGAGACCACACAGTCTGCGCATCAGTGCCACCATAGAGCCTTTATGCGTGCAAGAAAGGGACTCTTTGCTTCCTGCTCAGTCACAGTGCACAAGACTTTCCTGTGATTGATGACGCCACCTCCTCAAACATTATGCCTCATACATTCTCGGATAACCTTTAGTGTCTAAATCTGCAGGGTTACAATACGAGTTCTATTTTTCTCATTTAAAAAGACACTTGAGTTTGCTGGACACCTAGTTTAGTATGACTTAAGGATGACAAAGAAAAAGAAGTTCAATTGTCAGAAAAGTAGAAAATGAACAAGAAGAAAAATAATTTGACTTTACTTCTTCAGGTCTTGTTTTTTCAAGCTCAAACGTTTCCACTCATATGAACGGGTGAACTTAAATCTTTTATCTTCGAGCTAAGACTGAATAGTGGTTAGAATTTAATAGTAATAAATGTCACCAATTATGAGTCACTGGAGTCCAGCCTACTAAACTTAGTGCCCTTTAAACTTCAGCACTACTTAGATGAGAGGAGGAATAGATATAACTTTTAGTTGGAAACTTCATAAGTACAAAAAGAAATCCAAATTCCTACAAACTTTTCATTTTTTAAATCTAATTCTGCCTACACCAGTAGAGAAAAAATAGCTCAACAGTGGAGCGAATGCCAGATCTGGCCATGTTGCTGTTGTGTTGACAGTCCTGTCTACTAGGAATTTAAAGACAACACATATGCAGCAACAAGTATGTTTTGAGAAAAGCATAATAGCTGGTTATAATTTTGTTTTCAACATATACGGGAACATTTTTGAACCACTTACCAGGTCACTAACAAAGTGTTGCATTTAATTTTCAGCATTTGCACTTCTAATATAGAGTCTGGTTGTAGGAGCTAAAGCTTGAGTGAAGGTTTCTATGACTCTGTTAAGGCGCTCACAGCACACGGTTTGTGAAATACTGTGGTCTGGGTTAAATATAGAAAAATCAAAAGAGACCAAAGCACAAGGCAGAACTTATTTACTTTATTTGCATTTACCTAAAACCAGTAAGCATGGTGGTTATAGGATTTGTTTCCTCACCAAATGTGGGTCTCAGGATGTAACATTCTACCTGTTGTAACAATATCCTGCATCCCTTCATAGACTCCAGCCTCCACTCCTACAATGTGCATGCAGCACAAAAAGGTAGCAGGTGATAACAGAGGTCAGTATGATGCCAAACTGAAGACCAAGCTCTGCCCTCATTCTCACATATCTGAATCACCCTTCTGTGTGCGACTTCTCTCTAAGTGGAGGTCTTCAGTACAGATAACCTCCTGCATTGTCCCTGTGAGAAAAATGGACGGTCCAGTGCTTTCAGTAAGACTATAGGCCAGTGACACTAACTTCACTTGAGAGGTCAGTCCTGCAGCACTTCAGAGTCTTGCTAAGGGTTTCCAAGAACTCTTTAATTTGCATACGATGCCCATATAGGCGAGGACATTGCCCTCATATTGCTCCTTGGGGCTTTGTCTCTGAGAGATTAGTCTGGACACACAGTAAAAGCCATGTTCTTCTTTTTCTCCTTTGGTCTTAAGAGCACACAGCCCCCTTGCAGCCCAGAATAAACTCTTTCTGTACGGTACAGCAGCACTATGTGAAATCATTAGAATCAAAGCTAAATAAAATGATGCGATATTTTGATATCCAGGTTGACTTCAGACTCATTAGTGGTACTATCCTTTTGATAATAAAAATAACTTTTGTCAGGATCAATCTGGGTGTTAGGAGATGTTGATCAAAGATAGGCTTTGCTCTTTAAATCAAAAGAAGCAGCGAACCAGGGACTGTGATGTGAATCCTTCCTGAACCACCCTATAAGTAATACATGAAAAAACATGTACAGTTGTGGAAAGATGAAAAAACAACAAAAAATGTGAGACTAAGGTTAAGTAAAATTATAATACAAAATCCTTCAATAATGATGATAAACTGATCAGTAATTAATTCATACAAATGAGAACTGCTATGGAAAGACATAATGGAGTAACGGTGTCTTAACCAGAGAATGAAATCACACTCCTCTGTGTGTGTTGTAATCCAAGCTTCTCTGTTCTATGTTTTGGCAGCTGGACAGGCTGCATGTGCATGTTAGTGCATGTTGGTGCATGTGAGTCCCTCCCTGTGTTTATTCAGAGGCTGAGAAAGGGTCACCTCCCCACACCACATTGTAAAAGTGAAAGTCTGAAAGTCAGAGAAAAAAAAAGTCTCATAAAGTGAGAGCATAAGTTCTGGCAGGATGCTAGAGATGCAAATTTTGAATAATTTCCTCATAAATGCAGCATCATCAGTCAATAATTGATTAATTGAGAGCATAAATTAAGTACAGTGGACATTTGTCCTGTGCTAATATTTCTGTTTCAGTCAATGGCCACATGATTTGGGCCGCAAAAAAAAGGCTCTGTTACATATGTTACAGGAATATAGAAAGAATGTTCTCACCAATCCCAGGTTGTTCCAATAAGCTCTGGCCAGAGGTCATCAAGTGTCACATAAGACTTTGTCATGGTGACCCTTTACCAGCCAAACCCCCACAATGCTCTCTGCTGGCCAATGCGTAACTGCCCGAAGTCCAAGTGACCACCTCCTCAGGTTGACATAGTATTGAACATAAAGCAACCAGAAACTACAGCTCATTTACAATATTTGGAATGTGTATTATCTAGAAAGATGGTATTGGACTGGATTGGCAGATACTAAATATTACATCACTTGGATTGCATTGGGGACACAAAAGAAAAAAAAGGGACATCCCTAGTTTCTATACAACTAAACTGCATTCTAGATTATTTTTGGGGGGACACCTATTTTCTGCAGTGCTACATATTACAAATACGTTTCAAATCTGCATATCTTTACCACATATTTTATCCCTTTTCTGTTGCACCTTTTCAGTCCTCTAATCATCGGAACCCTGTAGTTTTGATGCTTTACCAAACAGCAAGTGAAATGTAGTCATGTTATGGCTATTCTGTGTATTTTACAATGCAAGTGTAGGGTAATAGTTGTGGTTGGATGTTTTTTCTGTTGGCTGTTGTGTACACAAGGTTTCTGTTTGTAAAGGAAAGGCAAAGGAAGGGGGGATGTGGATATGGATGACGCACCTGTTTGCTACAGCCTGATATAGCTGGTGCTCTTGTGACGTCCAGAGTTTCTAAATGTGGCATACATGTGTTCTCTTTGAGATATGTGTAGGGCCAGAACAAGATGAAAAGCAACAAAATTTGTGAGAAAAGTCAGCAAAAGACATGGAAACTGTGACGAAGAGCAGTCACATATATCCCCAATGTTAGTTCAAAGCAGCAGTCACTCTGTTTGACTTTTCTATCATTACAGAGTCTGTGATATGCATTAGATTTGTCTCTTTGTAAATCACATGTTGTAATTTATATATATTTATTATGTATCACTACGTGGTATATACATGTAAATACAACTGCCAATATCAGTGCACAAAAGCCAATGTGTGTAATCTGATTTGGAATTCCGTGTGACGTAAATAATTTACATTTACATTCAGTGTTACGGTCTTACTCACCAAACACACTGTGGATATCCTTGAGCTCTAACAAACATGACAAATGTGTTTCCTTCCTCACTGGTGGTATTAAATATAAATATATTGTCCTAATCATTGAATCATTTTTTGTCATCCAGCTCTCTCCTGTGTCAGTCATCTGTCAGCAAGGCAAGGCACGGTTTTGAAAGGGCAAATGAAGTTGCCGGGCCCTCTTCACCTGCATGAGAGATAATGCAGACCACAATCTTATTGTCTTGTGCTCTTTATATGAATAATTTGTTGCAGAGCACACTGGAGAGAGGGACCACAACCCCTGCAGGCACAATGATTTCTCATTTTTACATCTAATTTGTTGGATGAATGAGACGTCGCTCTGCCCACGAGAGAAGAAAAACAGCTGTGATAAACCGGCCAAGGAGGAGCCATGCTGTACATACTGTATGACCTTTAGTGTACTGCTATGAACAAACAGGATCTCCACCTGACACACACCCCATTCAGCCATTTAGTATAAGTTGTGATTTTTTTTATCAACACCGTTGCAAACCAGACGAGTGCTCAAGACAATTCCCACTACCTCCTTTTCCCTAATGCCAAAAGAATGTGTTATAGAGTCAGTGCAGTAATACATGCAAAACTGGGACAGGTCATTTTATACATGTTTTAATTTTTAATGTGTTTTTAGCTTTAATATAGCAAAGAGTCATAACTTACTTTAGTGTGGCTGACTTCCTATATTAAAGACATAGTTTTAGGAAATACACTTATTCGCTTTCTCGTCAAGAGTTCGATGAAATCCCGATTCCTCTCCCATGTCTGTGGGCTGAATATGAAGCTGCAGTTCGCTGCATCAAACTGACATTTTTCACAGTTTGATTTGTGTATTGATTAAACAAACTTGCCGTGTTGATTAGCCAGCTTTAGTGTATTTATTTTACCTTGGGACAGAGTCAGTCTAAGCCTCCTGCTGATTTCTGTCTTTATATGAAGCAGAGCTAATAGTCCTCTGGCTGAATGTTCATATTTCACATGCACAGAGTGGTATTGCGCTCTTATCTATCTCAGCAACAAAGCATATTTCCACAAAATTCTTCCTCTAAGGGTATGTTGGACAAGTGTGATTATATTAGGGTTATAATTCGATGAAAAACAAAAAATGGACTGCCACATTAAGTTATCTTAACCTAGAAGCCATCGAGTTTCAAAGCTGATTTAACTGAATACATCAATACTTTCTTGTGTTTATTTATTACCAGTAAAACTCTCTAAACTTTGCTGAATCTAGGAAAACAGCTTGCAACTGTTTCATCATATCAAGAAGCATTATATTTCTACATAGTTATGTCTGGTACAGTATGCATTTTACAGTGTATATTGTAGAGATTTCAAGGATGTTATGTGTGATTTTTTAAAGCCTTTGTCTACTTTCTTACTTTCCATCCATCTATTAGCTATACCTACTTTATCCTGTCGGGGGGCTGGAGTCTGTCCCAGCTGGCGTTACGTAAGAAAAGGGGAACTGCACCTTGTACATGTCGACAGACCGTCACAGGGCAAACACAAAGACACAGACAACTATGCATGCTCACACTCACACTCACACTGATCATGCATGTCCTTGAATTGTGGAAGAAAGTTGGAGCACCTGGAGAAAACCCACTCAGGTACAAAGTGAACATGAAAACTCCACACAGAAAGGCCCCAGCTGACCAGTGGGTTCAAACCCTGAAACTTCTTGCTGCGAATCAACGGTGAAAACCAATGTTGCCCCATTTTCCTACTTCCATCCATTTATTATCCACCTATTATCTATGCACCGCTTAATCCTCACATAGAGACAGACAACCAAGCACACTCACATTCACACCTACGGACAATTTAGAATCACCAATTAACCTCAATATGTCTTTGGACTGTGGGAAGAAAGTTGGAGCACCTGGAGAAAACCCACTCAGGTACAAAGTGAACATGAAAACTCCACACAGAAAGGCCCCAGCTGACCAGCAGGTTAAAACCCTGAAACTTCTTGCTGTGAGGCAAGAGTGAAAACCAATGTTGCCCCACTTTCCTACTTTCCCCTCCTAAATGCATTTCCCTGCAGTTACATCAGTATGCTATGGAGAAGACTCCAAATCACGGTTGGCTACCTCTATTACCAAAAACATATTACAGTTTCACAGGAATACATATAATAGGGCAGCTGTGGTGCAGGATGTCGATTCATGTTCATTAATCACAGGGGTTCTGGTGCCTTTGGTGAATGAGAGGCAAAGAAAAGAAGCAATGTGATTTGTCTGCTGATGTCCCCATACTTCTCCCTGTGGCCTTCAAGCAGTTGAGTTTACACACACTTCACTACATAGAAGGTAACTCTAAAGTGGATCATGTGGACTCAATCATGTAACAGCTGAGGTGGAAAGAACTCAGCAGTAAATGAAGCGGAAGGATGTTGGCAGGTGCCAATTTGCATTTTGGGAGGGAATCAGCAGATTTCAGACTTACCTCACATTAGTGAGGACAAATTTATTTTGGTGGAAGTGCACTGTGATGACAAATGATCAGTACAGTACATGCCTTATACCAGACTGGAAATAGTTTGGACTGAAGGGGAAGTCATGTCAAATTATGAAATCCCCATTTCAAACTAAAACAGAGACGGAAAAAAGGAGTAGACCCCGTCTTTTCTTCTATGTCTTTCACAACTCGTGATCAAATATAGATCATCAGAAAAACCAATGCATGCAATTGGTAAAAAAAAAAAAAAAATGAAAAACTGAAGTGATGTTTTTGTGATATAATCTACACAAATCACACAAACTACAGAAAAATAAGGCGATAAATTAAAAAACCTTTCAGGTTGTAGTGTTACTGTTATGACGGCTGTGTAATAAATCTAGCAAACATTTATGACCAATGCTTAAGTGACCAGTTTAGAGTTTCAGTGTAGGAATGGTGACAGATGATGGAGGCGCAGACTAATACATTTGGATGGAAAATATATCACAATGTAACACCAACACTATCTCTGAGAAACAAAAAAGGTGTGCATTGTTGTTTTTTTTTTTCACAATTCCGTATGTCTGATAAATACTTATTAAATCCTGTTCTGACAGTTTCAATTAGTGAACTTTTGCCTGATATGAGGTGTTGCACCTTATACAAACAAACAAATGAGCAAAATAGCAAATTTGGCACATTATGTTACATTTAATACACCGAGTGTTTATACAGTTTTATGCAAAGGTTTGGGTACCCCTGGGTAAACTACATATTTTGATGAATTAAGAAGTGTCAAGAAATAAATACAAACCCCTGCAGCAAACAGACTTTTATTCGATTATTTATTGAATTGCCAATGCACTTTTTATTACTTTTATTTAATGAAATACAAAAAAAGGTAAACAGTAACTGCAGAAAGTGCAAAACTAACTCAGTTGTTTTGGGATCACTCTCATTGGCAGACATCACAGCTTGCACACAGCTTCAAGTCACTTCTGAGATACTTTTAGGCTTGTAGGATGTATGCTTTGGATTACTGTCCTGTTTCACTTTGACAAACTACATGACATGTAAATACAGAATTTGCTAATACTTAGCGGAATCCATTCTTCCCTCTGTCCTGCAGTGTTTCTTGTGCCACTGGCTGCCGCACAAACCCAAAGCAGAGAGCTAAGAAGATGTTCTTTTAATCAAATGCTGCTGATAGCTTAATTTTAATTTCATCTGCTCAGAGTACATAAGGTTTTCCTGGTTTATCACTGACTTTTGTAATGAAGTTGCAGGTAAGGTTTCTTTCTGAGAAGCAAGCAATGCTTCACAGTGCAGCACAGGCTGGGACAAATTAAGGACAGCACTCCAAGACAGCTTGGACCCATTACAGTTTGCCTACCGCCTCAGTAGATCCATTGAGGACACCACATCACACACACTTCACACCACTCTGGCCCATCTGGAGAACAAAAACTGCCATGTCAGGCTTTTATATGTGGCCTACAACTCTGCATTTAACACTGTTACCTCATTCAAGCTGATACAAAAACTGCTAGATCCAGAAGTCGGCACAAATGGATCAGAGATTTCATTACCAACAGGTGCAAAAAGAAAGACTACTTCACTCTGCTGATCCTTTTGTCCACACATTAACTGCGTGAACGGATTCAGCTCCGATACCATCATGAAGTTTGCTGACGATGCCACCATCACAGGTCGATCGCCAATAATGATGAGACGGCAGAGAGGAGTCATGTCAGGACAACAGCTTGTCTCTTACTGCCGGTAAAACTAAAGAGCTGTGCATCGACTTTACAAAACAGTGTGAAGCTTATGCCCCCATCTACATCTGTGGGGACGCTGTAGAGACAGTCAGCAGCTTTGAATTCTTCTTAGTCACCCTCAGCGATGACCTCAAGAGGACAGAGCGCACAGCAGCTGCTATTAAAAAGGCCCACCACTGTCTTAACTTCCTCAGGCCTCAGAGGAAAGTCCGCTACAGTCCTCACCACATTCTACAAGTATGCTGTAGAGTCCATCCTCACAGGCTGAATTACATCCTGGTATGTTGGCAGCACAACACAGGACAAGAAAGCCCTACAAAAGGGTGGCAAAAAACAGCACTAAAGATCATCAGTATGCTGCTCTAAGCGATCAAGGACATTTACGCTGCGCGATGTCTCAGAAAAAC
Source organism: Chromis chromis (assembly GCA_900302755.1). Taxonomy (NCBI): domain Eukaryota; kingdom Metazoa; phylum Chordata; class Actinopteri; family Pomacentridae; genus Chromis; species Chromis chromis. The sequence goes on from OMNN01101555.1 coordinate 24,989, forward strand.
AAAGTCTAGCCACATTGCACGGCTGCTTTTCTCCTTTCTGCTCTCTGGTAAGCGGCTCAGGAATATCAGCAGACATATAACGAGACTCAAGGACAGCTTGTATCCAAGAGCTATGAGACCGTTTAACACATAAATGTGCAAAATTAATACAAAATTTGTTACACTGTCACTTGCAAGTTATCCTTTGCACTGCCGCTTTAATCACCCACTGCTAATTCTGTTAAATTATTCTCCCTGTTATACTCTACCTAGTGCACTTTACTACCTCATGTTAAATATTGTATTATATTATGTCAGATACCTCATAGCAGTTAGTATTTTATACTTAGTCAACACTTACACAACGGTTTGCATATTTCTCCACACCTATTTTAAGACCACAACGCAAATAAAATGAGTAGTACAATATCAAACTTTGACAAGCAACCCTGATAGTGAAATTACTAATAAACACACAATATTGAAACACTCGTAAAAGGCCCCCTGAAGCTTCCGTTTACCTCTTGCAACTCCTGTTCACACAATAACAATAGCAGTAATAATCGCACAGTCTTGTCACTGCTTTCTTTCCTTTTGATTTTTGAAAGAAGTTGAGAATCATCTTTCTGACATATATGCCTAATAAAAATATTCACTTACTATAACCGCAATTGACATGTTGTTGTCTTTTAATGGGCAGAATGTACACCGATCAGCCACAACATTATGACCACTGATAGGTGAAGTGAATTACATTGATCATATTGGTACTATGTGGTGTTCGGCTGGAAAACCTTGGATTTTGCCATCCGTGTTGATGAGACTTAGACACCCAAATAAACATTGTCCCAGAACAAACACACTCCCTCATGTAAATGTAAATCCCAAATGTCACTGGGCTACCCCCTCAGGAAAATGCACCCCACCACATGGCCAAAACATCAAACAATCAGGAACATCTTGAGGAACATGACAATCGCCCAAGATGTTGAGTTGACCTCCAAACTTCCAAGACCCCATTCTAATCAAGCATCAAGAGGATGCAGTGGAACAAGTTTGATTGACAGAGGCCCCACTGCACAAGCCAGAGTACCCAAAGGATCCAC
>OMNN01101557.1:0-17513 GCA_900302755.1 Chromis chromis
CTAATTACTTTTATAGTGGAGTAATTCAGTTACTAACTCAGTTACTTTTTGGGAGAAGTAACTAGTAACTATAACTAATTACTATTTAAAAGTAACATGCCCAACACTGATCATGATACATTCAAGGACTGTTGGAAATTCACTCTTCAATTCCTTCTGTTTTCATAGTTTCTGGCTATGATAAATAGTGCCATTTTGGTGATTTTGAAAAGATAACATGCCTTTCAAACCGTTTTGGTTTTGTGGTTCACATTGTTAATTATGCTCCACTAATGATTTTCAGAATTTTCTAAGCAGAAATATCAAATGTTTTCTTGTTCTGGGGTTTCTAAAGCAAGGATGCAACGGTTTTCTTTTTCATTGTATTACTGTAAATGAAATATCTTTTAAATTTGACACTAACTGAACTTTTTCACCACTCAGGGGCCTTGGAAATAAGTTGTCAACACAACACTGACATACAGCTTCATCACCTTTTAATGTCGTACAACAAACTTGTTAGCAAACTGTTAGCAGTTTAACTCTCTTTGGTCTGTTTTTCAGCTCTGCCAGCTCCTGGGGGAAATTCTCCACTGCATTCCCAGCGAGTTGCTAACTTTGTCTGTCTGCTATTTGGTGATGAGCAGGTGGTGCTCAGTGAGATTTTAAAGCTTTTTCGTCGACACAGCCGCCTGCTGTGGCTGTAAACAACCGGGAGCGGTGAGAGGAAACAAAAACAGCGAAGTTGTGGGCCAAACAGGTAAACCATGACCTAAAACTCTCGGTAAAGCTGTGTAAATCAGAGGAGAGCTCAGGTGATAAAACTGCTTTACCAGTGTTAATCATCCCTTTCATACTATGACACTGTTTTTAACACTGTTTTGATATACACCGATCAGCCACAACATTCTGACCACTGACAGGTGAAGTGAATAACATTGATCATGTTGGTACTATGTGGTGTTCTGATGGAAAACCTTGGATTTTAACATCCGTGTTGATGAGACTTAGACACCCAAATAAACATTGTCCCAGAACAAGGACACTCCCTCATGCAAATGGAAATCCCAAATGTCACTGGCCTACCCCTGCAGGAAAATGCACCCCACCACATGGCAAAGACATCAAACAATCAGGAACATCTTGAGGATTGATTTGACCTCCAAACTTCCTAGACCCCATTCTGATCAAGCATCAACAGGATGCAGTGGAACAAGTTGGATTGACAGAGACCCCACTGCACAACCCACAGTACCCAAAGGATCCACTGCCAGACCCCATAGGACACCCTGAGAGGTGACCACATAAAGGGGACCAACACAATATTAGGCAGGTGGTCATAATGTTATGCCTGATCGGTGTAAATGGAGCAGTATAATGTTGTGTTGTCTTGTTTGGGAATTATAAATAAAAAGGTAACATCTTAGGTCACAGCTAAAAAGAATTCACACACATCATTTGTTTTTCTTGTGACTCCGTCTTCCTCATTTTTACATTCAGGTTTGAGTCCTTTACACCTGGCTGCCAAAAACAATCACGTTGAATGCTGCAGGAAACTCATTCAGGTAAGGTTCTTAAAGTGAATGAGCCTTTAGTGAGTTAAAAGAAAAGTGATTTGTGTCCCTAACATTCCTTTGGTTTCAAGTACTAGGACGACCAGTCGAGATCCTTCTGCAGTCTACCAAGCCGGATCTTTATAACACACAACAGAGTATTCCACTGAAAATAAAGGCTGTAAACTGTTTTAGGTTTAATGAAACGTTTTCCAGGCATGTTATACAAAAACAAGAGCAGAAATGTGAAACTGAGAGTGTTCCAAAGGCAGTTTAAATCAGCGCCACCCAGTAGGACTTCTTTCTTGGATGCAATATTTAGCGTAAAAAAAGGGAATGTGTGAAAGCAGGAACACGAACCACTTGAAATCTACTAATTTCCTGCTGTTCTGTTAGGATGCCTGAAACTGGACAGTTTTCACTGCTTCATTTATTTAGTCTGCTGATTGTGTGTTTGTGGGGAAATCAGCAGACACACACACTGCTGACCTAACTTTTCTCCTGACAGTCTGCAGCATCTCAGCAACACACACCGGCCTGGTCCAAACATTCTTGCAAGTCTGCTTGTTCACAGCAAATCCCAGAATTCTGTTAGCTGTTATCTGATTTTTTTTTACCCCCACCATCAGTAAGCAGTTCTAATATTCACAACATTTGTAGCAGGTCATCACTTTTACCAAGCTATTTGGAGAATGGAATGATGAAATGGAGTATCCTCGTAGTTTCAATCATAGCATCTGGACTTGGTTGAGTTAGCTCGAAGACGTTTCACCTCTCATCCAAGAGGCTTCATCAGTTCTAAACTGACTGGTTGGGAGTTCCACATTTTATACTCTTAGGAGGAGCCATTAGGAGCCATTAACACTATTGAAACTCCAGTCTGCTGGGTGAGTGTTTCCCCTCACTTCATTATGCCAGTCGTTAGGTCATTCCCTCTCACAATGGGATTGTTAGGGCCCTTTGTGGTCAGAAACCTTTCAAAGGGCTCATCCCCATCTTCCAGTCCTTCTCATCCTTGTAGGTGAGGAAAAGCTGAAATACTTCGCTGGTCGTCGCCAGGTTTGAAAGGTTTCTGACCACAAAGGGCCCGATCTAATCCCACTGTGAGAGGGAATGACCTAATGACTCACATAATGAGGGAGGGGCAACACTCACCTAGCAGACTGGAGCTTCAATAGTGTAATGGATCCTGAAGATTATAAATCTGGAACTCCCAACCAGTCAGTTTAGAACTGATGAAGCCTCTTGGATGAGAGGTGAAACGTCTTCGAGCTAACTCAAGCAAGTCCAGATGCTACGATTGAAACTACGAGGATAACCATGACCTGGATGACTGAGAATCTTCACAGACATGGAATGGAGTAATATATTGTTTGTTGCAGACGTGTGTATTTCCGGTGAATTTACAGTGCAGTAATATCACATAAAATATCTACACAAAGCACCAGTGGTAAACAGATCTTGGCGTCCGTTCTTTGGAAAATAAACTCCTTTGTATACATTCCATTTTTCTAAAGCTATCAAAAACAACAGGCAGCAGACAAACAAGTTTTTTCTGCTAACATTATTGCAAATACTTTAAGCCAGAATTCAACGCAGGCACGTGATATTTTTTAGTTATTTACACACATTGTGGGTCTTTGAGATGAATGTAGGAATTACAGATGACTGATCTAATAGTTTAATTTAATAAAAGCACTTTCTTCTCACATCATCTAGAATAAATGCCCCATCGATGTTGTAGATGTCTCTGGAAAGACGGCTCTGCATCATGCCGGTACGTGTCTCAGTGTGGTTAATTACAAAATGCTTGTATTGAAGGTCAGTCTGCTTTCAGAAGGACGTGGGAAAATATCTTGTGAGATTAGGTTTAAGCTCTAATTTTATTTGGATAAAGTCATCTTTCATATTTGATTAAGTAATTTTAGCCCAGTTAGCTTCAATCAAACTTCACCGCAACGCTTCTTTTCACCGTCTGACTTGTTTTATTTTATCTGCAGCTGCCAGCGGGAACATCCAGATCGTCCAACTGCTGTGTGAACTCAAAAGTCCCATCAACCTGAAAGATGCAGTATGTACTTTCAGTCTTACTCAAAGTCTATCCTTCCCCGGCTTATTTTTCCTGGCATGATAGAGGGGTGCTGTTAATATAGAGTAAAGACCACAAAAACTCTCCATTGAGGCTCATACATATCGCTTTCTCCTGTCATATTTCCATAGAGGAATCAGCATACACTTGGGATTTTCTTTAAGATTTACATGCCTGTTTTTCGGCTTTCAGATATCTTCTTTCCCAGATTTCAGTTTGGTCTGCTTTCCTTTATGTGCTCGAGATAAAAACTTTGTTTACTTTGCTTTAAAATCTAAATTAACTGCAGCCGTTGGCTCACAGTATGAAGGACCCTCATTAACAGGCATTTCCACTAGTTTGTCCTCTGTTTCAAGATTGATTAAGGTTCTTCATGGTGTGTGCGCATGTGTGTGTGTGCGTGAGGTAGAAGGTCAGTGTACTGTGGGAACTGTGTTCTCCAGCCGCAGACATGTGGTCTCCATTGCAGTGACGCACCATGCCTGCGGTTTTTACCCAGCTGGGGTGTGTGAGCATGACATTTGTGCGTGTCTCTGTCTGTTTGTGTAAAAGTGAAAAAGAAAGAGAGAGAAAAGGAATGGAGACGTTGCCCATTATTTACATTTTTATTATCACACCACAGCTGGCCTGGTGGATGTGATCCCTCAGCCTACATGTAAAGACGCCGTGTTATGTCCAACTAAAATTCCTGTAAGCCTCGTGTTAAAGCTGGTGACGAGTTGTATGTTGTGGCTTTTGAAACTGGTTCATGGTACCACTGGCTTGTCAGGACTTAATGTTTGAAATCCTGGTATGTCGCAGCAACCCCCTCCAGACATGATAGTTGTTTTTCCCCTGTGACAAAAAATTCTGTCTCATCAATCTACAAACTGTAAGCAGCACGAGCAAATTATGCATTTCACCTCAAATGTGTGCGCATTTTAAGTTTTGCATGTGAGAACTGACTGTAAGAAAGTGCTTTTCCATCGTTTCCTTGTTGAAAGCATAGCAAAGCCTGACATTTCATCAAATGGCATTTTCCTTTTTTAGCCATAATCATCTGCAAATGTGAGATTTGAGCAGCTCTGTCTCCTGTTAGTGGACATAAAGGCTGCAAACCTTCACGTTGTCTGGAACATATTGCTGTTTCTGCTGAGAAGAACATGCCAGCTTGTTAGCCTCGAGCATCTGTACCTGATCTATATTTGACTTGAATAAACACACAGCGAGATGTAGAAAGAATCGAGAGGAAGATCTGCCAGATCTAATATATGTCAGACGAAGAATTTATATAGAAAATCAAGTACAGGTAAACTTTGGTTCTGCTCAGACACAGTGGTAATATGAACTGTAAAAGCTTTCTCTCGCTGTTGGACAGAAGTACTGCATATTTCTCATCACCCTGAAAAAGCACTTTCCAAATTCCAAGTTAGAAGATGCTTCACAACGCTTGAAGTTCAAACAGACGAGGCCTAAACTCTTCAGATTTTAAATGGTAGATACATCTATTGTATAAAAACAGTGTTGGAAAAGGTAGATACATTTTTTTTAAATAAAAAGAAGACAGTTCAAAGGAAACCGAGCAGAGCAGACACAGGGCTGTTAAAGTCTTTAGCAGAGCTCAGAGGAAGCCAGAACATAGTTTTGTTCTCTGTGGTGTGTGGAAGCAGCAGCCTTGTAATATAAAACACACAACTATGCTGACATACTTTACTCTTTCTTAATGTTCTTCTACTTTTTCCAGTTGTGATTTTTTTTTTAGCTTCTTGTTTCACTGTTATCAATACAAATGGTCTGTGGAAACTGTTACTGTTACTGAGTTCCTTGACATCCTTTGTTTCACACAGTGCTGATTTGCTCTGTTTAGAAACGGTGATCTCATAGCTTACTCGCATGTCACACTTATTATATTTCCTAAATTAATCTTGGCTCAGTCAACACTGTTGTCCTCAACTGAGCCTTCTAGGCAGCGTCTCCTTCTAGACTGAACACTGCCTGCAACAATCTCAGCCAATCAGCTGCTTAGGGTGGACTAAGGCTGAAGGTTAGGTTAAGGGCCATACTTGGGGTTAGGATCCATCAGTCTTGTTGAAAAATGTTGTGCGTTTTATAAAATACTGCTGTAGTTGGTCAGCTCTGTGCCAAAACCTCTGCTGAGCCCATTCATTCAGCATTGCACTATATATATATCATTCTGGGGATTTTCCCTTGCTCATATGTCTTTCATCTTAAAACATACTGCACTGTAGAAAGCAGGAAAGCAGACCAGTGTTGCCTTTTCTGTTTATCTGCTAGAAAATTCATTCACAGTAGGAGACATTCAGTCCTTTTTCACATGGATCTGAGAATTCTCTCACCACACAGATAGTTGCCAAAGTCCATGTCAAGACCCACATCCTGTTGTCATACGAGATGAGTTATATAGGTGTGTCAGAGTCCTTATAAATGTGTCTTATGTTGATCTGTTGACCCCCGTAGAATAAGTCCAGCCATATGTCATGTTGTTGTCTGCTCCACAGGATGGTCTCACTTCTTTGCTGTTGTCAGCCAAACACAGTCATGCTGAAGTCTGCAGCGCTTTGCTGGACTGTGGTGCTGAAATCAACACCTCCGACAACAGCGGCAGGTAAACTCCAGTCAGCACAGTCACTCTGACATCAGATAAATGGATGCACTTTGCGGCTCATATCCTTGTGGTCTTTCTATTTTGTAGGACGGCCTTGATGCTTGCATCCGAGTCCAACGCAGTGCCTGTTGTTGAAGTGTTGGTTCAGCGAGGAGCGGACCTGTCAGCTGTAGATTCAGAAGGCCACGATGTTGTACATTATGCCAAGCTGTCAAACAACTCTGATGCCAAAGTGGCCCTGATGGCTGCTCTCAACAGACATCCTGTCTTAGGTGAGAGTTATGCAAAAAGCAGAAAAGTAGACAGCTCTTTTAAAATGTCACTCTGCCTCCTAAGGACATTGTATTGACACAGATTATTACTCTGAGCTTAACCATGAACACTCTGTCTCGAACTTCAGTCCTACTGATAGGTCTGTGTTTTTTGCTTATTCATTAGAAACCGATTATGCAGTGTTCATTCTTGTGACATATTCAGTAGCTTAGCCTATTATTTTGTTGTTGACATGTAAACATCATCCATTTCTCCCATTTCTCTTAACATCAGTCCTCTTGAGCTCTTCACTTAACCAAACATGACTTCGGTGTATAAATAGCCTAGAACTTTGACAACAGCCGTATGAATGTTTGGGCAAAACTGTACCTCCAACATGGTTGTGGCATAGACAATAATTTGCTTGTAATTTGGGGTGTAGTAAAGAATCTAATTATATTCATTCAACAGTTATCTCACCAAACACACGAGGATGTTGTTGAGTTTTGTGTTTTACAAATATGTCACTATTACATCTTCTGAAATGTTCACACCCAATTCCTTATACCTTATTTGCTTTACCTGTAATGTTGTGTTTCCTCATCTCTCCGTTAGATGTAGTTATAAACTCCAATTATGGTTTTAATTACCCTGTTTTATATAAATTTACATTATGTCTTAAAAGTCACTTACATACAAATATGTGAAATAGTCTTGGTTATTTAATACATGGTTTTGTTTTAGCTCCTGGGGACTCATGAACGTCTGTTATTACTGTACATATTAGTGTTTTATCACTTGTAATCCATTGTTTGACCTGCTGGTAAGAAAACATGTGAATGACAGATACTTCAGGTCTCTTTTCCTCACAACTTGATCAATACCAATACAAACACACACAAACCTACTACCTCTATAAGACAGAGATTTGTGCTGCTCTGGTTTGAACACATAGTCAACACTACCATCTGTTGGAGCTCTCCTGTTACTGCACTGATGGTTGGCGCGTGCTCTACTCTGTGAATGTTAACTTGCAGTAGAAATAATATGAAGAATTTAAAGTGAAGGGTGCCCCAATAGCCTAATGGTTATGTCACGTGACCCAAGTACAGAGGCGCAACGGCTGTCCCGGGTTCGATTCTGACCTCGGGCATTTACCGCATGTCCTTCCCCACTCTCTCCTGTTTCCAACTCTATCCACTGTCTTGTCCAATAAAGGCATAAAAGGCCAAAAATAAATCTAAAAAAAAAGAATTTAAAGTGAAGGCTTGAATGATCACTACAGTCTACTGTTTTTTAACATCCTGTCCATTCTTTGTGTCGTTCTTGTCTCCTTTGATAGATATCAAGTCACCTAAAAGTCCTCAGGTAAGACATTTTTTCCGATACTTCCCTACAAACAGGCATCAGAGTTATGAAAATACCTTAAATTACACAGCCAATCAATTAAGAATAACAATATGAGAGTGAAAATCTTGAAATATTTCAGTACTACAAGGTGATTTATCAGCAAACATAATGAATAAAAGCCAAATTAAGACTAATTTAAGTTGCGTAGTTACAAATCATGTTGTTCAATATGAGCCTCTCTCATGAAAAACAAAAACTTAATTCTGACTGTAGCACTCATTGATTGACTCTCCTTTTACTAACCAGCACTGAATCCCACCTTTCTTTTTGTTGCCTTCCCTCTCTGCCTCTCTTGCTGGCTCCTCAGCATGATCAAGTAGCTAAGCTAAGTGATGAACGGATCACAACTCCCAAAAAACGAAAAGCACCTCCACCTCCTATTAGCCCACCGCAGGTAAATGCATGTTTCTCTGTGTATCCGTCGGCTTGTATCAGTGCCACTCTTTATATTAATATTAATGCATGTCTGCTGAATATTCATTAAATGAGTAGTATAAGTGCAGTCTGGGAATGTTTGTGTATTTACATATGAGCTGTTAAGTTCTCTGCGTGAGCGTTTTCTCATCAGAAATCAGTTCTTAGTTTGTCAAAGTGATTCATTCATCTATGTTCATGTAATTTATGTACTAATCCGTCTTTTGTTTTTCAAAGTTTAGGTTATAAAAATGTTCTTGATACAAACATCTAAGGCAGTAATAACTTATCCAGACCTTGTATGACTTTGTTGTTGTCATAAAATGCTAACTTTCTGAGCCCTCGTTGTTTCAATCGTAGCATCTGGACTTGGTTGAGTTTGTTGAAGACGTTCCACCTCTCATCCAAGAGGCTTCATCAGTTCTAAACTAACTGGTTGGGAGTTCCACATTTTATACTCTTCAGGAGCCATTAACACTATTGAAGCTCCAGTCTGCTGGGTGTGTGTTGCCCCTCACCTCATAATGCGAGTCGTTAGGTCATTCCCTCTCACAATGGCGTTCATTAGGGTCCCTTGTGATCAGGTGAGAACGGTGCCAATGAGGGTCGTTAGGTCCTTCCCTTTCGTAATGACTAACGACCCTCATTGGCACCGTTCACACCTGATCACAAAGGGTCCAAACGAAACCCATTGTGAGAGGGAATGACCTAATGACTCACATAATGAGGGAGGGGCAACACACACCCAGCAGACTGGAGTTTCAATGGCTCCTGAAGAGTATAAAATGTGGAACTCCCAACCAGTCAGTTTAGAACTGATGAAGCCTCTTGGATGCGAGGTGAAACGTCTTCAACAAACTCAAGCAAGTCCAGATGCTACGATTGACTAGCTTCAGTACCAACAGACCATAAACACATGGCCAGTACCCTCTGGTTTTTAACACGGCTAATAAATTATTTTTTAAAGCTCAAGAACAGACCTGTTTTTATTTTCAACACGGGCATGTGGGAAAATTAACCCGAAAACTATCAACTTCATCTTTCTTCAGAGCTCTGGACCCTCCTCTCCTTCAGTCATTACATCAACCGGCACTCCTGCATCCAACAAAAGTGACACTCCCAAGAGATTCAACTACAAGGTAATGCCAACACATCAGACACTGCAACCAATATAAGAGCTGAAAGCTGCACAAGCCATTACCTCATATTTTCCATGTAGCTTTGTAGCTAAACACCGTGTACCAGTAAGCCTCATTCTTGCCTTCATATGCTTTTTTTCCCCTCTGTTGTGTGTTTTTCTTTTTTCCCGCCACCCCTCACTCGTTTCTCCTCCCCTTATTCCAAAGGAGGATGAGATTAGAGGAACAGCACTGAGAGAGGAGGTTGAGAAGCTTCATGAGGAGAGAAACATGTTGCTGGAGACAATCGAAGACCTGAAGCAGACGGTGGAGACGGTGACTGGGCCTGAGCTGGATACAAAGGTGACTAACTACACTATGGGGACTTATTTATATTGTATATGAGCAGATCTTAAACAAGGTGTGTTGATTAGAACAAAAACCTGCATAAAGTTACTGATATCAGAGTAAAGAAGTAGGAACACACATACATGCAATATGTTTATTGTTGTATAAACAAATTCTAAATTGATCAACTAGTTTTTAATAACTGGATAAAAAGAATTCCAATAACTTTTAATTGGATACACTATAGATAGGTATTTTTCAGATTTATTACTTTTGATTCATGTGAAACTCCTTTCTATGTGTCATAAGTTTAAAAAAGTCATTCTAGTAAATGTTTTGTTTTGTGCTTCATGCTCTGACAACAGAAAACAACTGAACTTATTCACCTTCAGCATTCTTGAAGGAGGTCTAACCTGAGCTTAAGACGTGTCACGACTCGTGTTGTTTTTCAGGAGGTAGCTAGTGGTCCTTAAACGTTGCCTTTACGTGCAGCGCGTGAATGTATGTGTGTTTACGTTTTGGCAGGTCGAGCAAAGTTTTACGGCGTCTGCAGCTCTGGTTTCTGCTCTGCAAGCCAAGATCGCTGCTCTCACTGCAGAGAACCAGCAACTTGCGAGCAAAGTGAAGGTATGTAGTTCTTTCATTCATGTTCTCAGGAGTTAAACCATAAACAAATGCCTGAACACACTCTAAGTGAGGGCAGCGCACTGTATATTTAAGCTTTTCCGCTGATTGCTGGGTGTGCTTCCAGAGCAGAGAGGAGTCAAATATGGAAACACATTTAAATTACAGGTCATAAAATATCTACAGTATTGAGAGTCACATTTTTTAAAGTATTGGTAACACCTGGGGAAGCATGGAAACATTTAGTAATGTGTTATATGTTTTATAGCATTAGGACTACGTCATTCTGCACATAAGACATGATTGTGCCGTTTCTATAGAGGTGCGTGACTTTACATTGCAGTAAAAAATTAGCTCACAGTGAATCAAAACATTACAGGACCTCTGGGAGTTCAGAAGACATATTTACTACAAAATAAAATGTATGTATGTAAAGGTGTAAGATATAACTTTTCCATATTTCCAACCCTTTAAAAACCTTTGTAAACTATGTAAATCCAATCGTGAACTGCAGGATTATTCCCCTTTTTTAACATGCAGTACATTTTTATTTTTAGAAAACATGTTTTTGAAATGAAATCATAAGAATCTATAAAACACTTGTCAATATTTAAATACTTTAGTTTATTGCTTTGTAATAAACCCCTTCATGTAAAGCCAGACTCTGCCCACAAATATTTCAGTCATTCAAGTGGTCGGTGGTTTGTTAATAAGACTTTCTATTTTTCCATCCTCACTCTCCTCCTCTCCCTACTCTTCACCCTGCACCCTCAACTCACAGAAACATCCGTCCCTCCAAGGAAATGAGGACCTGAAGGAGACCAGTCGTCCAAACAGCATGGCCTCCAACTCCTCCTTCCACTCCACCCAGGATGAGTTTGAATCCACCGTGGACGGGGAAGGAGTCGCTTCTGTGAGGCTGGAGGAAGACGAGAGTGAAGGAGGCAGAGGAGGAAGCAAAGAGGAGATCAGACTGTTGAGACAGGCACTAGAGAGCGTTCAAATTAAGCTTCTTGAAACCAGGAAGGAAAACCGCTCGCTTCAGGCTCAGCTGAAACCTGAACGAGGCCGAGAAGGAGAGGAGGAAGACGCCGTCAGAGAGAGAGGAAGAGAGGCAGAGTTGATGGAGAGTCTAGCAGAGCTGCAGGCGAAGCTGACAGACACTCAGGAGAGATACCACCAAGCCATGGAGGAAGTGGAGGATCTGAGAGTGCAGACGGGAAGAGGAGAAGGTGAGCCGACGGAGAAACAGGATGTCCACGGACGTACCTCGTCTACATTCGAACATGAAGTAAAACAGCTCAAAGCTCAGCTCGTCCAGTCGGGGTCCGAGCAAGATAGAGCAGCTCAACGAATCAGACAGCTGGAGGAGGTGCTGAGGAAGACGGAGGAGGACAGACGGACCGTCATGGAGAAAGAACAGAGGACGGCACAGGTTGAGGAGATGTACAAGGAGGCGCAAGAGGAAGTCAGAGTGCTCCAGGTAAATATAATACTTTAAATATCTGCGTGACTCAAAGGGTTGGCGCTGGATATAATCTCTTTAGGGGGGCCTAAACCCATTGTTAGGGCTGCCAAAAATTCCTTTATGCTGGAAAAACACAGACTACTATCTCATATAGAGAACAAGGAGGTGTAAAGATTAGCCTGACCCACCAGATGCTTGCCATTGGCCGTGAATTTGAAGCCATACTCTACCCCCCTCCCACTATCTTCCAGCTACTGAAAGCAATAACAACACTTTCTGAGCTCCCTGAAGTTGTGTCACACAGTCAGCATGTCTTTTACTGTATTTTGTGGCATTTTCTTTTGCAGGAAAGTTGCTATTTTAAGGGTTATGCTCGCAAATGTTCCATCTAAACAAGTTCCTCCCAACACTGTTTTGAAAGGGCAGCGTTGTAGCATTCTGAACTTAGTGATGCCCAAGTGAATATGATTAGTTTTTAACAAATACAAACAATCCAAAGCTTATTTTCCCCTGTAGCAGAATGATATGTGCAGTCAGACCATTCTCCAGCACTTACACAACGCTGTAAAGATAGGTCTAGCTATGCAAGACTATGGAAAGAGTTTTACTTAATTACCTCAATTGATGTCACTTGAATCAGCGTCAACTAAAGCGGATGTTGGAAAAGAAAACATACCTCTATAGTCTGTTTGAAGATAGCAGCTCATGGTTGCATGAGGTGAATCTAGCATGACACACCTGAATCTTCAACTGAACATTCGCTAAATCAGAATGAATATAAAGAGGTGAATAAATGAAATTGCTCCTTTAGTCAGTTCACCTCTTTAAATTCTTTTTTAAGTGACACATTTCCTACATCTGTCATGTCCTTAAATCATCCTGTATTTTTTCCCTTGCTGTTGTTCAGGAGGCTCTGAGGGGAACAGTGCCTGTCGAAGCCGCAGCCAAAGACTTTGAAGAGATGAAGGCTGAGCTAAATGAGGTAATTGCTGGGCTGCAGCGTCGCTTGCTGGAACTTTCACACTCCTACAGTGAAACCAAGAGTCAGCTGAGTGCTGCTCAGAAACAGCTGGCGGAGACCCGAGCTGAGAGCAGCGCAGCCTCGTCTCCGTCTACAGAACAAGTCCAGGTGCTGAACAATAAAGTGGAGGAGCTACAGGCGCTGCTAGCGGAGACTGAGAAGAAGTATTCAGCCACTCAAGAGGAGATTTCACTACTGAGGCAGGAGGCAGAAGCTCAGGCACAGAGCTCTGTGGCCCTCGCCGACCACACACAGGTTATGTCGTCTCTGGGAAACGCCATCAAGGAGCTGGAAAGTGAAGCAGAAGCACTGAGAGCGGAGCTACATCAAAAGACTGTGCAGCTGGAGGCCGTTCAGAATAGGTGAGAGAGATGGTGACAACAGAAGCCTGACAATAACATTTCCTACTAGGGGTGGGAATTACAGGGTACCTCACGATATGATACATGGCTCACCATACCAATACTATCACACGATACTGTGATAATCAATATGTTGCAAGACAATCACATAACGATACATCACAATATCTATAACTGAAAGCCAAAATGGGTCCACACTCTGGACTTAAACGTGGATGGGGCGTCTCTTATGGTAGTGTTGCTGTCCTCCATTATACCTGTACAAACTCTTCTTGGGCCAATTCATTTCCGCTCAAGTCTCCTTCATTCATGTGATAAACGCCACCGTGTTGAGTCCTTAAGTAGCGACGCTGGGGAAATGGCAGCTGGCAGGAGAATCTGGCAGGGTGTAGAGCGCCTTATTAGAACGCCTTATAATATTAATTAAAGTATCCATATTTGGCGCCAGCCTATCGATACTCATATCGCACGAGGAGGGACGACGATATATCGTTGTATCGATATTTTGTCCCACCCATATTTCCTACATAGGTGTTCAAGGCCCGGGCGATACAATGGTAGCTATGTGTGCTGGCGATACAAATTTCATCAATAATAAAAAGAAAATTTAAGAAAATTAAAGAAAACTGACACTACATAAAGAAAACACAGTCTGATTGCATGAACAAATCCCAAATGTGTTTCTTCTCTGGCTCAGATCAAACTATCATATCCCTTGAAAATGTGCCTGTGTTTTTTCATTGTTGTGTTAACATTGAAACTATACATAAATAGACTTAAGTAGCTAAATTCAAATTAATCTTTTTTGATGGTCATTATTAATTATAAGTCATAAAAATTATCAATAATTAGTGATACATTAAAGTGCTTTCTGCTATATTGCCCAGCCCTTAGGTGTTCCATCTTGTTAATTATTTCCATTTTATACTACTTTATTCTTCCACATCATTTCAGTGGTTAAAGTATTTCTATTCCATTACTATCAGATTAAAGTTTTGCTTAAAATTAACTTTACCATGACCAGCTACAACAATAAAATTTGACACATTAATGCATCTGTATGAATAATCCTTTCATGTAATATATACCAATAGGAACCATTTTCCTGGAAAATGAGAACTTTTGCTTTCAAGTCAGATTTTAAATGCAGGATTTTTACTTTTAATAGACTTAGACTAGACTTAGACTTGCTTTACTGTCATTTAACAAACACACCGTCAGTGCAATAGAGTGTTTTGCATGGCTGTTTTTAGTCAAGTAATGGAGCTAGTATTCTGCAACTGGAAAAAGCTTAAGGTTAACAGCAAGTGTAATTAAGTGAAGCACCAGTGAACTGCTCATCAGATTGGCTGCATTAATACCAAAAGAGTAAAACAAGCTGATACAAACTGTGTTTTTAAGTTGACACGTTTCTCAGAATTTTGAGCTAAATACAAAGAATGAGGGAAAATATGAGTGTAAAATTTCCCCCTCATTGTTTAAATCAGAATTGGCTTACCTTTTCAACAACATTGAGGCGTGTGGAAAATCAGATCCCATATTTTAAAATTATTACGCATGTAAATGAGCAGAAGCCATGCAGTGAAGATGCAATCATTTCTTTCCAGTCCAGTGGGTGGAAACTAGCAGGCAATTATATCAAGATTTTCTCCCTGCTTTAGCGACACTGACTTGACCCTGTCTGTTGAATTTGTGGTCAACAGTCCAACTATTTTGGCAGCTTTAATAAAATTTCTTGTCTGCTAGAATAAAATGTACTGGATCTCTAGTTGTTACCATGTGGCTCTTGTGTCTCTTTCACAAACAGGCTGACAGCCGAGAAGGACGTCACCTCGGATGACTCAGTCTCCCGTCTGGACCATGAGGCGTTGCGGGAGCAGCTGGAGGGTGAAGTGGCCCATCTGACGCAGCTCCTCCAGGAGGCCCTGAGGAAGCAGGACGAGATGGCTCTGGAGGCTGCTGATGCGTGGCAGAAGGTGAAAATGAGACAGCTACAGAGGAGGATGGGAACATTCTGAAATGTTGTTTCATCATATCATTTGAAACCATTTATTCCTTAACGCTAACTTGCGCACCGTCTCGTCCGTCCATTAGGCGCGGGATAATCGAGCCGAGCGGGAAGCCCTGCAGGAGCTGGTGATGTCAAGGGAGAAGGAGAACCAGACGCTGACCTCCAAACTTGCAGAGTCTCAGGATGGTGTGTCTCAGCTCAAACAGCTGGTGGAGAATCACGTTGCTTCTGAGAGAGAAAAGAACAAGAGGGTCAGTATCTGGTAGCCACTGTAGAAGTACTAACACTGATGTAGCAGCTACTTGACACTTCAGTAGTGACCCACAGAGGTCACTGTACGAGGTGTGATCAAAAGGTTTTGCACCTATTAAAGAAACAAACAAGCATACGTTATTTAAATATGTCAACTTGTGCAGTGATACACCATCCGATTAAAAGTATTTTCATTGACCGATTATTGATAAATTAAATGCACTACTTCAGGTCTGATGCCGTTTCCTCTCTCTGTCTGGAGTCACTCTGCAAAAACTGAACAAGAAACACAAGCCGTTGCCACAAACCAGGAAATTAGTGGCTAAGGCTATGCTAACGGCTAATGGCTAAGTTAGAAGTCTGGAAAACAATAATTAATAATGCTTAAGATATGAACCTTAGTGGGCAAAAAAAAAAGCGATAGAACAGTGAATCAGTCCAATAGAAGCTTTTTTCTTTCTTTCACCAAATCAAGCATATTTTCTCATGTTCATAGTAACATTAACCCGATTTTGTTTTTGTTTTGTTTTCCCTTTCAGATAGACGATCTGTCTCGGGAGGTAGGGAAACTAAAGGATGCCTTAAACAGCCTATCACAGCTCTCCTACACCTCATGTTCCCCCTCCAAGAGACAGCAGCAAAACCAGCAGCTGGAGACCATGCAGCAACAAATCAAACAACTGCAGTACCAGCTTGCTGTAAGATTTGTTCAACCTACTTTTACAATATTTGTTTTTACAATAATACCCATTTTGAGAAGTGAGTGTCGTCTATGGAACCCTGAGAGGTCACAGTGGAGATGATTACTTGCAGTCCTTATCCATAACACAGCAGTTGTGTACACTGCCAGTTATGGAAAAGTTTCTGCAGGAAAATATGGCAGGAAAAAAGAGATGATGTGAGGCTTTGCATAAGGTATTTAGTGCTCATTATTCATTTTAAAAGGCCAGTCTTCGATAGCACAGCAGCTCTGCCTGGCCGTGACGGGTGAAGCTGTGGCTGGATGTGATTATTCTTTGCTGCTGCGGTTTATGCTGCTATAGATAGACGTCCAGCTGTTACTATTTGAACCTACGATGTTTCTACGACAGATATATCACCAGCACGCCACAGGGGTTCAGGAATACAGTAGTTACGATACAGCGCTCAGCCAGCAATAACCATCACTGCACACTCAATGTGTTGAACCCATTAAAAACAAATGTGTCGCAGCTATAATTTTAACGACCACAGCCACAGTCACAGTGACAGCTGTGTCATTCCAAGGCTGCAGTCATAATCAGAGCTAATCCCATCAGTGACAGAACTGTTGAACCAGCTCCTCTAGTTTTCTCACTAAATCCGATGGCGCAGACGGAGAAGCCACAGCTGAGGGAGTCGTGCTGCAGTCTGACAGGCTTTCTCTAGGGGGAAGAGGAAATGCAAAAAAATCCTCTGTCACCTTTTAGGGGCTCTGTACGATAGTAATACGACTTTGGATGGTGAAGTGTGTATTTACCTCATGTTGTCTTTGTAGGAGTCAAAGAAGCAGCACCATGAAATAGTGTCGGTCTACAGGATGCACCTCCTCTACGCCGTTCAGGTAAACACCCATTTATTTATTTTTATTTGGCTACAGCTCGTTGATGTTAAGTTTAAAAGTGTCACCCAAGTTATGATCAGACGATATTGTCTCTTTGAGTCATTACATCTTAAATCAACACGTTTTCACATCTGCTCGACCACCTCTGATTTCCCTAAAGATTTTTTAGCATCAAATATGGATATTTACAAAGATATTAGTGAAATTTTTAGCTTAATCTATATCCAATACTGAATATAAATTCAACAAGTGTAATAGTTAAGGTTCAGTCTATTTTCTCCAGCCTACAAAGTGGGGTGAAAATGAAAAATATGCCTATCTTTAAAAAAAATAAAAAATAATTCTTAGATATTGAGAACCATTTTGAGCTCCAGAACTGTTTTCCTTGGATGAGACTATCTAGCAAATTATCTCTGTTTTCATGG
>OMNN01101562.1:8889-41939 GCA_900302755.1 Chromis chromis
TATGAAATTAGTTCTAAACGGGACGGGACAGAAGCACATGGCAGCGTGCTAGTAACAAAGCACGTCTCCTCCTGGAGTGCCTTATGATGCGTCTCCTTCCTGTTTGTGCCACAACAACATTGTTTCCAACGCCGCTCTGGACTCCGATAAAGACTCGACATAATCAGAAACATTACGCATAGATAACGTGTAGCTCGCTACGGCGAATATGGTGAGAAAACTAAGTATCTCATCCATATTTAAAAACAATAGCTCAATGCAGAGTGTGACGTGATTCGCGTCACCAAGTGGCCCACTAGAGCGCACCAGATTTTGAGACGTTGGACAAGGTCTAGAAAATCCACGCTTTTTTTCTGGTCCACAAAAAATTTGCATTTGGTTCACTTCGGTTCACTTCAGTAAGTGTGAACACAGCCTTAGACAATTGAAAAGTCATATCATGTGCATATTGTCACAGTGCTCATCACTACTTAGAAATAAGATTTGTAAATGGTGTATGGTTGTAATTAAAATTGATCTTTGTTTGTGATTCCATTTTAAAGCAAATGAAGAATGAGCTGGAGCACAAAAGAGACCTGCTGACATCTATGGAGTCTGACCTGGCTAAAGCAGTGCACTGGAACGGTCAGATCTCTGAGTCCTTCCACAAGTGCGACGTAGATTTGTCCAAGTACTCGGACCTGGTGGGTCAGATGTCTGACCGCTGGCACCGCATCCACACACAGATTGATAGCAGGTATAGTAGGGTGGTCTGTGCATGTGTGCACATTTCTTCCATACTTACAAATATTTATCCATATCCTCCGTTCGTCATTGCTGGGAACAACACTAAAAATACCCTTTCATCATCCCTTCCTCTCTTCCTCTTCCTCTCACTCTTTCCTCCTCAGAGTGTGGGACTTGGAGAAGCAGGAGAAACAGCTACAACATTATCAGCACAGCAGCACTTCCCTGGAACAGTGGATAGACAATGCCAGGAAGCGCCAGGACACGCTTCAGGCGGTTAAGCTCAACGACATCCAGACTCTAATGGACCACCTCAACCAGCAGAAGGCATGCCTTTCCTTATTTACATCAATGTATTCTTATCAGTACTACATAATTCAACTCATTTGGTTTTGGATTAGATATAGCTACCATTTACACTATTATATTTGTATATACTGTGGGAACTGGTGTAGGTGTGGGGATTTTACACATTATACCGCAATAATTGTGGAAAGTGTTGATCTCAGATGATCTATAAAAATGAAATGTAAAAACGTATGAGGACAGCTTATAATGTCATCAGAAATCTTGTCTGATAAAGCGATGGATGTCCCAGAAGCAGCACAGACTGGACAGACTGATTAAATCAATTAATTTAATGACCTCTTGTCTTTTTTTTGCACAGGCGCTTCACACTGAAATCAAAGGAAGGAAGGAGAAAGTGGAAGATGTGCAGAAAGATGCAAACACCTGTGCTTCCTCCATAAAGGTTGGTAGTCAGTTAATGTGCACTGTTACAGTTATACGTCCTGCCGAGCTGCCACGTGCAACTATGGCACAAATGATCAAATCACCATGTTGTGTTGTGTTTGCAGGACTACGAGTTGCAGCTGGCCTCCTACAGTTCAGGGTTGGAAACTCTGCTCAATGTTCCTATCAAGAGAACAATGCTGCAGTCCCCTGCTTCTGTGGTCAGACAGGAGGTATGAGCACTGGCCTGTTATTAAGTCAATCTAATCCATTTTTCATCCATAATTATTATTGAAATTTGGCAACCAGATGGACAATACACAAGCTATTATATATTTTCCTAAATATTCTATATTTATAATTTTATTTGTTCAATTAAACAGTTGTTATTTCCTTTGTGTGATAAGCTAATGTTATACCACCAAGGTCAACCCCTCAATTGCATATGCCATTTAAAGATATAACTGTTATGTAGTTAAAACCAGCTCAACATCAGTAATCATGTGCTAATTTTACCTCCATCAGGCGGGTGAACTCCAGACCCGTTACATCGAGCTACTTACCCGCTCTAGTGACTACTACAAGTTCCTAGGGGAGCTGCTGAAGAACATGGAAGAGCTAAAGGTAAGTATTGGATTAGCATAATGCACTTTAATGAAACTTTGTTTCTGTTAGTCAATAGTATTGTAATATATGATAATAATATTAGTAAAAATAAATAGTATGGTAAACAAAGGATTATTGAACAAATAGGTTTGTCTATCACTATGATGGAAGTGACTGGAACTCCTTCTGTTTTTTGTCGTTGTTCTCCTCAGATAAGAAACACTAAGATAGAGATGCTGGAGGAGGAACTGAGGCGTCTGAAGGAGGACCTCCTGGATCGTAGTCAGAAAAACAAATCTCTGGAAGATGCTTTGGCTCGCTTCAAGCTGGAGCTCACCCAATCACAAGACCAGCTCATTACTATGGAGGAAGTGAAGAGAACCACAGCAATCCAAGCCAATGCAGCCAAAGAGAGCCTGGACAGCACACACACCCAGCTTCAAGACCTTAACGACCAGCTGACCCGCATTAAATACCAGCTGGATGAAGAGAAGAGAAAAAGAAGGTTGGCAGAGGAGCGCTACAGCAGCCAGCAGGAAGAGTATGAGGCGACTGTTCGCCGCAGACAGAAAGAACTGGAAGAGCTCAACTGGTCCAAGATTGACTTAGAGAAGACGGTGAAGGACAAGGAACGTGAACTGGAGAGGCTGAAGATACAGCTGGAGGAGGAGGCGTCACGTCGCCGAAATGCCGAATCAGATATCTCAAAGGTAAGAACTCAGTGCAACCAGGAGATTAGCCAACTTAAGCAGACATACGAGACAGAGATCCACGTTACCAAGACCACGATCTTGAAGGCCTCACAGCAGAAAGAAGAGGACACAGCAGAGCTGAGGCTGCACATTGACAGACTCACTGGTGAGAAGAGAGACCTGGAGGAGGAGCTGAGGAGACTGAGGCTGTCTATCACTCACACAGAAGAGCAGAAAAGCAGAGCAGAGCAGGAGGCCAACCAGCAGAGGGCCTCAGTGGCACAAGAGACGAGGATGCGCAGTGAGCTGGAGGTGCAGCTCAGAACACTCACACACCAGAGAGAAGACTATGAGCTTAAATTAAAGGAAGCCACTAAAAACAATCAGGAAAGGTCCAGGCAGATCAGCACGCTAACATTTAACCTGGAGGAAGAAGAGAAGAAGAGGAGATCTATGGAATTGGAAATCAATCACCTGAAACAAGCTCAAGCAGAGCTGAAGTCAAAGAACAGCTCCTATCTGGAGGCCATTAACAAGCTTAAAGTGTCTGAGCAGGAGGTCCGTATTACCCGAGTGGAGCTGGAGAAGCAGACCAGTGAGAAAACTAAGGCTGAGCAGAGTTCTGCCAGACTGCAGAGTCGTATCCGGGAACTTCAGTGCTCTCTGGATGGGGTACAAGCTGAGTTGGAAAAACAAAAGAAATCGACTCAAGAGGAGTTCACTCGTAGAAAGCGAATGGAGGCTGAGTTGGAGAGGATGAACCATACCTGCAGAGAGCACACCACCACAATTAGCACAATGAAATCTATTCAGATAGAGGCTTCCAGCTCTGGGAGGAAGTATGAGCAGGACCTCAAGGCTCTCCAGGAGGCTCTGGACAAGAGCATCAGGGATCATAAAGCCACCAAGGATGAACTGGCAGCTGTGTCAGCTGAGCTGAAGACACTGAAGCAGAAGCTCCAGCAGGAACTGGTCAGAATTCATGAACTCAACCAACGTAATGAAAGCCTGTACAAGACCATTGAAGAGAAGAGTCGCCAACTTAATGAATACACGACAGAGATTGAAAAGCTGAAGACTCTGACACAGAACCTCACCAAGGAGAGACTGAGGTTGGAAGAGGAGTTGAGGGCAGTTAGACAGGAGCGAGATGAATTGAAGCTTAGCAAAGACGCTATTGATGGAGAAAGCTCAGTTCAGATCTCAGCCTTGCATGTCGAGCTTCAGAGTAGCACCAAGAGGACATCGGAGCTCCAGATTCTCATCACTGACCTGACTAAGGAGAGAGAAAAGCTTAAAGTGGAAATAGACAAATTCCAAAAGCAATCCATTGAGGTATTTTGATTGGTTTGAAGGATCACTTCCGAATAATATAACTAATTCACCTTGCTGCTTGCATGAATCCTTATATGTGCATTAGGACTCAGTCTGCTTTTAAAGTAGCCCTGATATCTTTGTATGATGATTTTAGATTGATTTGCATGTGATTGATTACTTACAAATGCTTTTGCTTGGATCAGCACGTGCTTCATCCTTTTACATTCATCACATTATGTCACTGAACTTTAAACATACCAAGTAACAATCGCTTCATTCAACACTACACGTACATTTCCAACATGCACTAACATTTTGGAAAATGCATGCACCAATCTCTGTAGTTGTAAATAGTAAAATATGCAATCTCATTTCAATTCCATATATTTTACAAGCACGTGTGTAAGTTATATTTTTGCATGTTTTACTTATACTTATGTGTTCGTTTGTTTTTTAATCTCTCTACAGACATCTAAGATGGTGCATGAGTCCCAAAGCCAATACAGTGAGCTTCAGATGGAGAGGGATAGTTTGCGATCCAAGCTTAAACTACTGGAGCAGGACAAGAACCGTCAGCAGAGGCTAGAAGAGGAGCTCACCCGCATCAAGCTCACACTGGAGACTGAGCTTCGCAACAAACAGCGACTGCAGGATGAGAAAAACTCCATCTTTAATGAGTTCAACTCTATGAAGAGCCAGTATGAGCGGAAAGACAGTCAGATTAGGCAGGTTGAATCAGACAGGGACAAGGCTGATCGAGAGAGGCTCTCCCTGAAGAATGAGGTTGAGCGGCTTATGAGGGAGCTGAGGAGTGTTGAGGAGAGGTACAAGAGCCGTCTGTTGAGCTCAGAGAAGGAGGCATCCGACCTGGCTCTCAGGAGAGATTTCCTGGAAAGAGAGATTCAGAGATTACAGCAGAGACCCAGCGCCCTGACTGTGCACACGCAGACAGATGAGAAAGTCCTAACAATTGATCCGTCAAAGCTTCTATTTGATGGAGTTCGCCGCAAAGTCACAGCCCACCAGCTTTGTGACTGTGGCATAATCAGCAAAGCTACTCTAGATGACCTCCTAAAGGGAAGAAAGACAGTAGATGAGGTAGCTGCAAACATCCAGCTTAGCCTAAAGGGCACTGGCATCATTGCTGGCATGACATCCGGTTCTCAAGGGAAAATGCCATTCACTGAAGCCAAAAACAAGAACCTCCTCAGTCCAGAAAGTGCTCTCATGCTCCTGGAAGCTCAGGCAGCAACAGGCTACATAGTGGACCCTGTATTTAATGAGAAGATGCCAGTGGATACAGCATGTTCCAGAGGGATTGTGGACACTGAAGACAGAGACACCTTGGTGACAGCAGAGGCAGCTAGCACAGGCTTCACAGATCCATACACTGGCAAAGTGTTATCTGTGGGTCAGGCTTGCAAACAAGGCCGCATAGACAAAGACACCGCCATCCGCTTGCTCCAGGCCCAGGAGTCTGTTGGAGGCATACTGGACCCTGCTCTGAGTGTGTTCCTTCCGAAAGATCAGGCCTTGAATCGCAAACTTATTGATGAGGAGCTCCACAGGGCTTTGAACAAAGAACCCGCCTGCTACCTGGATCCAACCACAGGAGAGAAGATAAGTTATAATGACCTCCGGAAGAAATGCACCGTGGAACCTGTTTCTGGCTTGCTTCTTGTCCGTGGTCCACAAAAGGCCATGACAGTGAAGGGTATCCGTGGTGAAGTCTCCGTCACAGATCTTGTCAAATCGGAACTGTTGGATGAAACTGACTTGCAGAAGCTCAATCAGGGCAAACTTACCAGTAAAGACATTGAAGACAAGCTAAAGAACTATCTTTACGGCTCTACCTGTATTGCAGGAATCTACGATGAGGCTAATGACAGAATTCTGCCTTTTTATCGTGCAATGAAGGAGGGTCTGCTCATGAGAGGAACCACCCTGGAGCTTCTTGAGGCCCAAGCTGCATCTGGCTTTGTTGTTGATCCAGTCAACAATGTCTTCTTGACAGTGGAGGAAGCTGCAAAGAGAGGCCTGATAGGGAAGGAGTTTAAGAGTAAGCTGATGTCTGCAGAGAAGGCAGTAACTGGATACAGAGACCCAGAGACAGGAAAGACAATCTCCCTCTTCCAGGCTATTGAGAAAGATCTTATTGAGAAAGGTCATGGAATCCGACTGCTTGAGGCCCAGATTGCCAGTGGTGGGATTATTGACCCTGTTGAGAGCCATCGTATTGATGTCGATGTTGCCTATAAAAGGGGATATTTTGATAGGGAGATGAATGAGATCTTAACTTATGAAGGAGATGACACAAAAGGGTTCTTTGATCCTAACACCAAGGACAACTTGACATACCTTCAGCTGAAGGACAGGTGCATCACAGATAGCAAAACAGGCCTAATACTGCTGCCACTCAAAGACAAGACGAAGCCCCAGGTATCTCGTGAAAGCCGCACCAACGTCCTCCGCAAAAGGCGGGTTGTAATCGTTGACCCAGACACTGGGCTTGAGATGTCTGTGAGAGAGGCCTATCACCGGGAGCTGATTGATTATGACACTTTCCTGGAGTTGTCGGAGCAGGAGTGTGAGTGGGAGGAAATAACCATCAAGGGATCAGATGGCTCTTCACGTTTGGTGATAGTGGACAGGAAAACAGGAACCCAGTATGATATTCAGGACTGCCTGCAACGTGGCGTCATTGATCAAAAGTCTTTCGATCAGTATCGTGCTGGAACCCTAACCTTGACCCAGTTTGCAGATGAAATTACCAGCAGAACCAGCAGCTCTGAGATGATCATTTCAGCCAGCAACGTTGATGACATGGTCACCTGCAGCAGCCCCACACAAGCCGCACCGTCCTCTCCTACCGTCCGTAAACGCTTCAACAGCATTTCTATCACAGTCTCTCCCCCTGAGATGTTCGATGACCAGAGCCCTGTGGCGGCCATATTTGACACAGAGACCCTGGAGAAGATAACTATCCCAGAGGGGCTCAGAAGAGGAATAGTTGACACTATTACAGCACAGAGATTGCTGGAGGCCCAGACATGCACAGGCGGCATCATCAATCCTTCTACTGGTGAGAGACTGTCGCTGCAGGATGCTGTCCGTCAGAGCATCATTGATGACAGCATGGCAAATAAGCTGAAACCTGCCCAGAAAGCTTATCTTGGTTTTGAGGACGTGAAATCAAAAAGAAGGATGTCTGTAGCAGAAGCAGTAAAGGAGACATGGCTGCCTTATGAGGCTGGCCAGAGATTTATGGAGTTTCAGTACCTGACAGGAGGCCTGATAGAGCCTGGCTCTGGTCGGCGCATCTCCATCGAAGAGGCTATCCGCAGAGGTTGGGTAGACGGTCTAGCAGCCCAAAAGCTTCAAGATGGTCGGAACCACCAGAAGAACCTGACCTGTCCCAAGACTAAACTGAAGATCTCCTACAAAGAAGCCATGGACAGCTGCATGGTGGAGGAAAGCAATGGTATGAAGATGCTGCAGGCCACGTCTATCTCCACAAAGGGGATCAGCAGCCCTTACAACGTCTCTAACCCCGGGTCTCGCTCTGGGTCCAGGGCTAATTCCCGTGCCGGCTCCAGGAGTGGATCTCGTAGAGGCAGTGTGGATTATTCCTCTACTTACACCTACAGCTTCTCTTCCAGCAGCGCCGCCTATAGCTCCAACTGATGCTAGATTAGTTATTACCAGCAGCTTCCGTGCAGTTTGACTACTTTATAACCGTTTGCTTTTCAACATGTTTTCTGCTACTTACAAGATTTGGGAGGGTTTATTTGTTTGTTTAATTACTTAATCTGATCCTGAATTCATATAAATGTCTTGATGTTTTTGCAATTTTTGATGATTCATTGTGTCTCAATATTAAATGCCGAGTACTATTCACACTCTTGTTATAACACACAAATGTTAAATGAATATATTTGTCATAGTTCATTTTAATATATGGCTTTTTTTTAGAATGTTAAACGTCTGTTGACCTTAGATTCAGCAAAGTCTCAGAATTAATTGTGCAGCTGTTTTTGCTATTTTGTTGTTGTTATGTGGTTATCGCAGGTTGATTCATGTTTTTTTTAAAGAGAGCATTATTTGTTAATTGCAAATGCTGAGGCGCAGCTGAAAATGTTTATTTGACAAAGTAATAATCACCTATTAAAATTGCTTGCCACTAAAATGTTACTCATGAGTGATTAAAAATAAAGTTGTCATAGCAATTTGAATGTGTTTATGTATTTATTCATTCACTCTAACTAGCTGTATTGTGCATTAAAGATCTAGATTTAGAATCAGTTTTATTGCCAAGTAGGTTTTTACATACAAGGAATTTGACGTGGTGATTTGGGGTATAACAGTTAATATATATGAGGATAAAAGACATTACAGATATTGCCTTGGTTTAATTGAAGGATTAAGTGACCCAGATGAAATGTTTATATAGGAATGGACATGCACAACAACATTTTCTTAAAGAATGAAGTGTTGCAAGTCAGTAGACGGTAACTGTTACAAGAAACATTTGTTAAAGGACAAATAAGATAAATTGGTTTAATTGCAAGATTAAATGTTTTTATAAGAATGGACATGTTGAAATGGTATTTTCAAGAGCAACATTTTTACAGAAGGATAAAAAAGATGTTTAAAAAGCAGGTGTTGTAAGTCAGTAAACAGTGTCAGAAGACAAATAAGGAGCAAGTTAAGTTAACAGCAAGCATGGCAAATCCTGGGTATTATAAAATTAATAGAAAAGTGATTTTCTGCAAATTATTCACATAACAATGCGTAAGGTAACATAGTATATAATATGAACAATTCATCGTATGAGATGTTAATATTTGGATCCAAACAGTATCCATTGTTTCACATATTAAAGTGATTAATTGCACATATGTTTGACTTCTATGACACATTTTACATTTTAGCAAAGGCTGTGAATAAAACGGTACAGTTAAATTGTAGTTTAATATTTGCAGACCATGGTGTCAAAAGCATTTGCAAACAAAATAGGAATTTTACCAACACTGCATGAAATGTCACAGTTGAAATTTGATGACATTAGCAAACAAATGACTATGTATGAAGTTTACTTTGTGAGTTATTATTCTTGAATTATGATAAATTCACTTCTATTGTTGCCTACATGTAAAATACACTCCCCTATTGTTGCACCACGAGCCTCAGAGGTTTATAAAAATATATTTTTTAAACATAAAAGTCTGAAACATCACTAGTTAAGACTTTGGAAATGGTAGAGTTAGGTTGTAGTTACATGTTTGCAGACTGTAGTGGCAGAAATATTTGCAAATTAAATGGGATTTAA
This sequence comes from Chromis chromis, assembly GCA_900302755.1. NCBI lineage: Eukaryota > Metazoa > Chordata > Actinopteri > Pomacentridae > Chromis > Chromis chromis. The sequence continues at coordinate 18,292 of OMNN01101562.1, forward strand.
TTATTTTATCAGTTTAATTATTTTATCAGGTGAATATATAATATATAATGAAACATTACCACACCTGACCATGAGTGAAGTTTACCCTGTGAGCTGATTTGATTACCTGGAGCAATGGGGATTTATCATTAGTTACTATTCTAGGAAAATGCCTCGAGGATATATTTAACTGTATTGTTGCCAGTATGTAAGATGTATTCCCTATTGTTGCCTCGGAGATGAAAAAAATTAACTATTTGAACATAAAAGCCTGAAACATCACAAGCTGAGACTTTGGAGGCTATGCTAAGAAAATTGCCTTGACTTAATACATATATTAAATCCTATATGCAATCAGTTTGGGATATTATTTCTAGGATAATTGTATTCAAGATCCAGTCTCCTGTATGAGAGGTTTTTCTGGGGGGGTCCTGTTGGGGTGGTGGTGGCAGGAAGTTTGTGTCTGCGTGTGAGGAGTGAGGGTGAGAACAAATGGAGGGGAGGCAGAGGGAGGAGGTGGAGAGAAAAGGGGGAGGGAGCACAGGGAGACAGCCAGTGGGAGGACTAACCCATGCCAGGACTTGTGGTGGCTGCAGCGGCTGCCTGGACTGGAGGAAGAAGAAGTTTACCGGAGGAGCAGCAGCAGGAGAAACTCAGGAGCCGAGCAAAGGACTTCCATCTTTTCTTTTTCTTTCTTTTCTTTTTCTTTTTTATCAGTCTACAGAATAAAGCAGCTGGGACAAAGTGAGGAGTGATCAGAACTGAGAGCGAATTCCAGCGGAGGAAAATGAGCCTCTCAGGCTGCACTAAGCCTGTATGACGGGCTGAGGCCAGCCTGTCTCTCTTTCAGCAGCCTGGACTGACAAAAGGGAATCAAAGAAAGGGGAGGAAAAAAGGAAGGGAAAAAGCGCTCCTTTCACTCTGAAAAGGTAAGGCACGGTGCGTGAACTTTTCCACGGTCAATCATTAGCACGGAGGGTTTTTTAAAGTCACTACTTTAAAAGCAGGATTAGACTCCCCAGAACCTTTCAACTCTTTTTTTTTCCTTCAGCCCTTTTGCTCTTTCACATTTCATGGAGTTTGCTCATTTATTCAATGAGCAAAACAGGGCACCGCTCTCTGTATTTACTTTGGCCCAAAGCAGGGATGTGTGTGTGTGTGTGTTTTGCTGCCAGTGTGTGTGTGTGTGTGTGTGTGTTCAGGCTCCTTCTGAATACAGAGAAGGGAGTCATTCATACTGAGCATAAACTGATTTTTTTTTCTCCTCCTTCTTTTTAATGTGAAAGAGTATTATAGAAAGCCTTTGAATCGGGCTGACCTCTTGGAGTCTTTTAAAGCTTTTTAAACGTCTTCCTCAGTGAATTGTGTTGTGCAGTGGCTTTAATTTGGGGTTCCATGCTGTTGTGGGCTATGGTGCACTGGAGACCTTTTTATAATGTGAAACATATGGGGCCATTCTTTGTGCCTTGTGTACCCAGCAAGTCTTGAGGAGTTCCAAAAGCAACACGGCGGATTAAAATGATGGAGACAGAACAGATCAAGGAAGTTTGGTCTATCTTCGCAGCCTCAGGGCTCTGCTTTCTCAGCCGCCTATTGTTGATGACATGCACAAGTGTCCTTACATCACAGCAGCCCTCCTCACCTGGATATCAGTCTCTTTTTTTTTTTTTACCTCCTTGAAAATCAGACACACACACACCTGCATAAACTGTGCAGGTTGTTCCGAGCTTTTTTTTTTTGCAGGCTAAACTCTTTCAAGATTAGCTTTAATTACAGGGCCAGCGAGACAGGAGAAACATTTTTTTTGAACTGGCAATTATAGCTTTTGTTGCTGGTTCTATTTTCAGGTCAGGAGCGAGCAATATCTACCCCTCCGGTGGAGAAAGAAATGCACGTCAGAAACACACAAAGTGTACCTGCTTTTTTTTCTTTGTCACTGATAACAGGAGGAAGTTACAAAGAGGCCGGCAGAGCGGCACATGAATGGAGATCCTGATAGCGTGGGTTTGGACAGGTGGGTTGTGTACTGTAAGCAGAACACTGTGATCCCAGCATGGGACGGAGCACCGGGGCATTTCACGTTGTCACAGCACGGCCACAGCCACTTGGTTGACATGTGTAAGTCATTAAACGGAGAGGAGACCTGCGGAAGGGAGGAGAACGAAAGCAATAAAGGGGGCAAGAATGGCAAGAAAGAAAGGAAGGGGGGAAAAGGGAAAAAAAAGGCAGAATGAGAGAGTGAGAGTGGGAACGTAATCCATTTTGGAACGCATTCCACTATGACCTTGGGATAGAAAATGGTAATTAGGGAGCACTTTAAGATCCTTAAGGGCGCACAGATTTGCTCAGACTGTCATTTTTATTTCCCTCCAAAATATCTCGTGAAAATGTGAGACAACTACATGCTAGGGTTCCAGGCTTTAGAAAATAAACCCGCTAAAAATACCCCCATGCACCCACTTCTCAATAGTTCTCATGGTTTGTTTATTTCGGTTCTTCGGCGGTGAATGGGTGTCAAAGCCACAGCATAAACATACAGAGCCCCTGACAGGAAAAGGGCCTAGAACAAACTGTGGCCTTGTCCCTCTCTGGGCCCTTTAAAAGAGCCCGTCATGTCACTGTGGACATGTTATCCCGCAGTATGAGGCGCGATCCCGTGCCAAGCGTGAACACAAGGCGGTTTGGAACAGTGAAAGCTAGATGGTATCGAGGTTATTAGACGGCTATTAGATGTGAACGCTAAATACCAACAGGGGGGCTGCAGCCAGACGACAAGGGGTGAGAAGCAAATCTGTTCTGCTTGTAGGGCTCCTGTCATCTGATGGACTGGTAAACAAGCATGAATGGGTCTTTGTGCTGGGACATAAAGGTAATAGCAAATAAATGGAGCTAAAAAGTTAAGAAAAAAGAAAAACATTGCAGTCCAGCAGCCAGCCTGCAGGCAACCAGACTTCCTGAAGCATTTATGATGCTGTAGGTGTTACTCAGGTTTGCAGACAAACAGCTTTAGAGATCATTAATGTGTCCAGAGTCTCCCAAAGGGACAGTAGTGTACTGTATGTGGAGCTGCTTGTTTCCTTAGGTGCAAAAACAGACACAGCTTCTCCATGCAGAGCTTCTTTGAGCTCTATCACCCAACTTTGACTTGAAGCTGCACTTTATCTTGCAGAAGTTAGTTTTGAGGCGTAACGAACCATAATTTCAGTTTTAAAAATATTCAAGTTGTCTCAAAATGGAGGCCGTTGCCACAACGTGTCAATCATAAGCCAGAAGTTTGAGCCAACAGAAGCAATTGGGTTTGATTTTAGAGTGTGAACGGGGGGGAAGGGAGGCCTTGATTGCTTTCATATGGGTGCAGGCATAATGTTAGTTTGTGTATATGTTAGTTTTCTTCTCTCTCATCTCACGTCTTGCATATTTGCAGCCCCTGCAGTTTAAATGGATTAATTGATTGGATAGATCCAGTAAGGCTAAGGTTTGGTGGGTGCAGCTTCAATTCCTTATTATATTGAATCATTTTTGGCTTTGGGACATTCAGTAGGACAAAATTCCATAGTTTTGGGCTCTGATGGTGGCCGGTGGTGGGTATTTGTCATTATTTTTGACATTGTACAGACTAAACATCAAACCTAATGCAGAATAAATACATTGGTTATGGAAACAAAAGTTGCAGCTCAAATTAAAGGTTCAAATTTTCCTGTTATTGTAATTGTAGGGATGCTGATATCCCCATCTAATGACCGGACTGTTTTTGAAAAAAATCACCTTAAACTTGTTAATTACCATTTTTCCTTCCCTCATTTGGTCAAAGCTCCTTCTTTGTTCTGTATTTTTCCCTCTATTGGTCTGAACAAATATGTAAAAACAATCTGCGGATGATGACCACAGTGAAATCACTGATGGAAAACACAGCGAGGAGACATGGAGCAACCAGCCCGATCGCACACAAACAAACTCTCACATAAATGAATTCGGCTGCTGTGGCTCTGGAGAGTCTGATTATTTGCGACAGATAAGTATGCAAAGTTTTTGCCAACTGTTGTCACCACAGCAGACTCGGAAATGAAAACAGCTATGAGGTCACTGCTCGCATGACGAGGCTGTGATTTAACCCATGAGGCCCGACTAACCGACGTCTGCATCCTGAGACGGTCCTCTCCGCGCTTTAGGTCCGATTACATGATGCCTCTTCTTTTATCTCGCGGTTCACCTGCTTGTACAAAATGGAAGATTCCATACGGTGTGGGCCAGGTGAAGGGTGTGGCCCCCCTGAAATAGGAACAGGCTTCATCCCGGCGCTGTAACTCTCCGTCCCACTCTGCCCTCCTTACATTCTTTTCACTCAGAAATGGAATGTTTGATTAATTTATTTTCAGCGTTTGTTCAGGGTAATTGAAAGAAAGGCATTTGGAGTAGGTCCCAAGTGATGGCCATGCATGTGTGAACGTGGCTGACAGCACCAGCGCAGCCTAGTCAAGCACTTACCTGCAGGGGTTTGGAGCTGGGGGAGCCAGACACACCCTAATCCCCCAACATCCTGACCTTAGCAAACCTGTCGCGGCTTGCTCGCCCGTCGACCTGGCAACCCGTTTCCTTGGGATGGCTCTGCCTGCCCATCTCCTCCACCAGCCTCTGCGCTCTCACAGTGCCATGGGTGGGCTCTGGATTTGAGCTCCTTGGCACTGCTTATTCTGCCTTTGTGAACTAATGCTGCGCCTGAAACCAGGAACAAAAGCAGTCAGTGCAAATTAAAGACCAATTATCTTTAGTGCGTGCCGGGGCAAGTCGCTCATGTTGGTTCGAATGATGAGTGGGAGAAGTGAGAGGCTGTAGTAAGAGAGCGACGCTGATCGCTGCAAAGCTGCGCATGAATGATTCATGTGAAATTATTAAGCCTCAAGTTGATATCTAGAAGTTTGATGGTGTATTTTATAACGTGATTTATGGGTTTATTTGAATTGGTCGAAACGTTTATTTCACTTTGTTTAGTTAGCTTGAAAGTAGCTATTGAATAAGTTATTTAATAGTTATATATAATATGGCAAGGTGTGGCTTAATGCTGGGTAATAATAAGCTTTTATGGCACCAAGAATAGAATATATTAGGCTTTAGCTACACAGATGACACATGTCGTAGGATACATTCCATTTATTGTTTGTCTTTTCATGCAGTTAATTGTTGTTAACAATAGGAAACATGCAGAATATTAGACTTCTCTTTATGGCAGTTAATTTATAGTGGGGGACTTTTCAGAACCAATCACTCATTCTATCAGGACCCCTGATGATATGAAGGATAGTGTAGTTTAGTTAGTTTCTTGTATAACTGTGTTTCCAGAAATGTTGGGATGCTGTGTAAAATGTAAAAAACAAACAAAAGCAATCCAAGTATATGCAGTAACTTCAATTTTACCTTATCCAAACGTGTCCTCTCTAAGCCAAGGGAACAAGCATATGTCTCAAAATGTCAAACTGTTCCTTTAAAACTCACTTTTTCAGCTAATTTTGCACTAAATTAATTATTTCACACCCTTGGGTCATACAGAGGTTAAGTGTTGGTTATATACCCTTTCCCATCTCTAGTTAGCACAGTATTTTGACACTTCCAAAAATATTACCATGCCTTCTTTCCGTGGCCCTGCCCTGGACATACACAAAGCCTAAGTACTGGCCGATGTGTTCATTAATTTCCCATTAGTCAACAGTTTTTCCTCAGACTCACAGGGGAAATAGACTAACCCCGCCATTAGTTCCAACAATCCCTGAGGACCTCTTCCCCCCCCCTACCCCCTCCTGCTACCACCACCTCCGACCAACACACACACACACAAAACACAGCCCAGTTTCCCCGAGTGATGACCTCTTCACATGGCCTCTTTCATTCCGCTCTGAGGGTTGGTTTAAGCCATGGCTACACTGTCCCTGGTTTATGGCTCCCTCACTGTGCCCCTTCAAAGTGACGGGCCCCGTAGCCTGCAGTCATCTCGCACTTAATTGACGGACACATTCTTGACTGTGGATCATTTCATCACAACAAACAATCGGGGTCATTCAAGAAGGATGATGATATCTTTGGCAGCTGGAGGAATGTGTTTCTGTTTTGTTGGCGAGGGCGTGTTGGTGTAAAATCTACAATCCGAGACAATGATCAGACTCTATTAATCAGGCTCACAAATGCACAGGAGCATAGATCAGTTCATTTTAAATTTGGGATTTGGTTTGGTTTATTGACAATATTCTCATATATATTCATAGAATTCAACATAGCAGATAGAGCAAAATGACTAGTTGATTAATTAGTAGTTTTTCTGATTGATAGAAAATTATCATTATTATCATATTTCTATGGTTCTAGCTTCCTACATTTGAATGTTTGTCCTCCCATATTGTAAGCTGAATATTATATACATATAGATGGGGTGAAGGCAAGCATGAGGAAATGTTCAGTGTCTGACATTAAAAAATATCAGAAAACAAGGACCAAAAAGTATATGTAGTAGTCACCACGGATAGCAGTTATATGCAGGTATCAATGAATGAAAACTGGTCTAGATGACGTTGTTTATCAGTTGTCTTAAATGTAGGAGGATTTTACTCCCCTTATTTAACAGAAAAAGCTTTCTATGAGCATACAGATGACTGGAGTGTTTACCTAACCTGGATGTGAATCTATAAAGATTAAAGTTACACTGACTCATGCCTATAAACTCCTCTCACCGCCTTGATAAGCTGTAGTAAATATAACCGTAGAGTTTACTTTGTTTCGCACATTGTTGGCCGTTGATTTTCATTTTCAATTCATCTACCGACTCATTTTTAAATGTACAGATTGTGTGATTTAGAGAACTTTTTTAAAAATAACTTTCTAGATCCAAATCTCACACATTCACCCTTTTTCCCCCCCGAACCCAAACATGTTTATTTCACAATCGTATGACATTTTTTACTGTTAAGAAGCTGGAAAAGTAATTAACTAGAAGTAATTGACTTCGATCCTGCTTTTGGCAGCAGGCAGCAGCTCGCGACCCTCACAGCTGACAGGCAGCAGAGTGACTGGGAGGCCGCGGAGAGATCTCTAGATAAGAGAGTCGGGGATGTGTCTGTGGGGTGTGGTGGGGTGTGGTGGCAGGGGGGGGAGACCGGCTCCCTCCAGACCACCACAGCAGGAAGTTCATGGCCATGAGGTCACAGGGACACGCCATCACTCAGGGATTTACAACAACTGGTTTCAACCGGAATACTTTGAAAGTTTTTTTTCTTCTCTTGTCACTGTTGCTCCGACTGACTGACCCTGATAACTAGATTGTTGCTGTCTACATCTCTTGATACTACTGTCCTGTTGCTCTCTTTGCAGTTTAGATAAGCTGCAGTTATCTGTCATGTGTTGAAAAGTCCTTGATGCTATGTTTTATTCCACTCAGTGTGGCGTTTGTGACACACACTGTTGACCGTTGCTGTGCAAACAAGACATCCTCATAGTCATACAATCTGCAGCTGAAGTCACTCTCTATAGATATCTGAGGAAACCTGGACACAGTGACTAAAGCTGGGGACTTTGACCATCAAATATTGACTTGAGTGGAGTCACCTGCTTAAAATAGGAACGGTGTTAGAGAACTGGAGGCCTGTATCATCCTGTGTCTCTGCTCTGATTTATTTTTTCAAACAGGAAAATCCCAAGATTCACGATGGAGGAGGGATACGAACTCGACCTCACATACATCACAGAGCGGATCATAGCTGTGTCCTTCCCCCGGGGCTGCTCTGAGGAGATCTACTCGCACAACCTGAAGGACGTCACGCGAATGCTCAAGTCCAAGCATGCGGATAATTACCTGGTCAGTGCTCGTCCGTGTGCTGCTCGATGTCTCGCCTCGCATCGCGCCGCAGCTGAGTGTCAAAGTGCAAACAGTATTGATGTCGGGGGGTTGATGGGCTTTCACGGGATATTGACATGAGAGTATTGATCTCAGAGGGCAGAGCTCATCTTTCGCTCAGCAATCTCAGAGGCAACATTTTAAATCTAGGTCTTTGCTGTGCTGTGTTTTCTTTTAGATTATCAACCTGTCGGAGAGAAGACATGATCTCTCTAAAATGAACCCCAAGGTGAGTTAATGTGGCATCTACCTGAAAACAGTGCAAGATCTTAAAGTCCCAGCAGCAAAAAAACAGTGCATGGAAGTGGCACTGTGTATCTCTATCCATACTCTTTGATCACCTCTGTCTAACCAGCTACTGAAACAATATATTATTGATTGCCAATGCATAAAGACAGAGTATGAAACTGTAGTTGTGAGAAATAGTCTATGTATTCACACTATGTAATGGTGTTTTGTTTTTTTAGACCTTGGATACAGGTTGGCCTGACCTGCACGCTCCTCCTCTAGATAAGATCTGCACCATCTGTAAGGCCATGGAGAGCTGGCTCAACGCTGACCCTCTACATGTGGCGGTTATACACTGCAGGGTGAGCATCTGCAGGTTGTGTTGTGGCAGCTGTATGTCAGATTCAAGCTACTGATTTAGAAATGTAACCGCATTGAACTTTTTCTAGAAACTAGTTTGTCTCTCAAATATTTCCTATTCATGACTAAATAAGCAACAACCAGAATTCTTAAAAATTGTCAATAGATATTTTTAATTGAAAATTTAACATTGAAAAACTTGCTTCTTGAAGGCTGTGTTGGTGTGATTTAATCAGATTTGATTGATGGCGACCAAACAATCCATCAGCTGTTATCAGAATCTTATTCAATGTTGCTAAATCCTAGTTTGTGTACGTGACGTTGCCTTTTTCAGACAAACCGCTGACAAAAGCACAAAAAACAGAAGCCAGTCGTGGGAAATAAACAAAACTTTGTCAGAAAATAGTGTGTTTATGGACGAACACAATACAAAATACACTTTATGAAGCCTTTAAAACAGACTAAAACCAAAAGTGCTACGTGTGTAGTGAATCATCTCCTGTCATCTCTTGTTTTTTCTCAGGGTGGCAAGGGTCGAATTGGTGTCGTCATTTCATCCTTTGTGCATTTCACTGACGTGTCCGCCAGGTAACCGCTACCATGTGTCACATGTCTCATGTTGTGTTACTATAAATGTTGTTTTTTGTGTGCTCTGTAGTCAGGATTTATCGTAAGATGAGTGCACCCACTCACTTTTGGCAGTGAACAATATCAACAAGAAAACCACAACACTCAACCAAGACTGATGTTGCAGACCGTAAGCCATGTCATCGCGTAACCACGGCTGATTTATTTACCTCCTTTCATTTCGGGTTAAGGTGACTCAGAATGTGAGTCAAAGAAAGTCACCTCCTTCAGATTCAAAGGAAAAACCACACGATTTAGGCTCTGAATCACCCTGGATTGAATTGCATGAATCAACGTGGAAACACGATAGTTGCTGTGATGCCTTCTGGCCACAGTGTCAGTTTCATGAAGTGTGTTCACCATGAAGAAAACCGATTCTAATTCAGAAGTGCTGAAGCTTTAAGGAATCTCAATGTCAAGAAAAGCTGTAAACAGTGAGATTAAAACACCCTGGTGTTCTGCCACTATGCAGATCCTCTGTGCACACAGCAGTCATTGTAGCATGACTACAAATCGGCCTCTTGATTCGGCCATTCTCTGCTCTCCTCAGTGTTTGTGTCCCGCTGAGGAAGATCAACTCAGTCAGGTGAATGTGAAAGACAGAGGGCAAAAAAGAGGAGTAGAGGAAGAGATAGGAAAACAATAAGGCAGATTTACAATGGGACAGATTCAGGGGGGAGCAGAGGGAGATGGCCGATGAGCGAGAAACAGAGCTGTGGTGAAAAGGCTCCAGCGCCTGTTGGTTTTAGGTCCGTCTGAATAGCCAAGCTGTGCACACACTCTGGCCTCTCTCTGTCCTCCTCTCCCCCTCTGTGTTTACTTAAGGCTGGCATTCTCTTCCTCTCTGCTGGAATCCTCTGTCTCTCCACTTACTTTCCCTCTTTTCCATTATGAGTGTGTATTGCAGTCAGGGTTTGACACAGTTCAATTATAGAGCAGTATAGAGTGTAATCTCCCTTCTTGAGTCATAATTACCTAAAGTGTTTAACGTGTCTCTCCGTCTCCCTTAAAGTGCTGATCAGGCGTTGGACCGCTTCGCCATGAGGAAATACTACGATGATAAGGTCTCAGCTCTGATGACACCTTCGCAGAAGCGGTAAGACCCAAAACACAAGCACGCCCTTCTGTTCTGTAACATACGTCTAACCATGTGTTGTTTAAATGCTGCTTCGCTGAACCACGACCCCATCCAAACATTCAGAGCCCAGAGCCACCCGATTCGCTACAAAACACTGGGCGTCCCGGTGCTGTTTGCCTGTTTTTAGATGAAAGCTGGTCATTGTTCATAGTTTTAATGAGAATGGGATCCCATGGTGACCTGGTGTAATCCTAACCCCGTGGATCTCTGCGATTCGTCATCAGTAACGCTGCTTTCTCTTGGGCAGAACTGGTTTCTCCGCGCTGTCTTGGCTCCGTGTTTATACCGTGATAAACCTGCAACATTTACGATAATTGTGGTTTTGGTTTGATGCGGCGCCGACCCGGGCGGCAGCCAGCCAGCCACAGCTGCACTTCATGTGTTTTTTATGTTATGTAATTTTTTTCTCTCATGTTATGTAATTTTTGTTCTTATGTCAGGCACAAGAATGTCCTTTGTGATTAATAAAGTTTTATCTTATCTTATCTTATTACTGATTTTAGAGGTGCTGCACAGAGCCATGCTAGCTGTTAAGAAACTTCATGTTAGGCATAAAAAACATGAGAATGGTCTTGATCTTCTCATCACACGCAAAAAGCTTATTTTCCAATTTTTTAGATAGTTTTTTTTTTTTAAATAAAATTTTTATTTTCCCAAAAAAATAAACTTATAAGCCAAGTTCTGGCTTAGAAATGTCACATTTTTGAAGAAATGCCTGTAGTTTAATCTGGGGATATGAAGTCTGAGAGACATTTATCAGGCAGGGAAGATCTAATGAAAATACACTATCAAGTTGCATGACCTAAAAAGAAAGAGCCAACATTTGAGGAGCTTGCCTGTTGAAAAGTCAGGATACCTCAGCCTCTAATGCATTGACTGTTTCTTTTCTTATCCTGTATCTTGTAAGTTCCTAAAGAAAGTGCAATACTAAATCATCAGAGTACCCATTTTATGCAAGTTTATATGCATAGAATACAGTCAAATTCAGATTAAATGAATGAATATATGAATTAGGAATCAGTACACCAGATTTAGGATGCCAGCCTTTGTGCAGTATTCGCTACTTGGTGCAACAGACACGGTCAGCCCTGGATAAGAGCATGTTTTCTGCTGTGGGAGTATTTCTACCACGTCTGTTTAATGTTAACCTCCACTTCTCTGCTCTTCTGTCAGGTATGTGTGGATCCTCAACAGTTTACTAAGTGGATCCATGAAGATTAACGCCTCCCCCCTGTTCCTGCACTGTGTCATCCTCCATGGGATCCCAAACTTCGACGCCACAAGAGGTTAAACTCACAGTGTTTACCGCTACACACAGCTGACGGGGAAAAAAAAAAAAAAAAAAAACCTGAGAGAATTCAGACACAACCACATCAGAGCTGGAGCTGTAAACAAAATTGAGTCTTATCTGAAGTTTATGTCTTTCTCTTTTTCCAATACATACATGCAGGCTCAGGCAGACAGACTGAGGTTGTGTACATAAACAGAACTGTAGAGAGGAACTTCCCAGTCCCCAGTACAACCATGGGAATCCACACATTTACATGTTCGCATTTAAATTACTGTTTTCCTGAATATCCCTGAAACAACAAAGGCTCGCGTCACATCACGGAGCTAAAATCCTTTTCTCACAACAGCAGCTTATCACACTTTAGCTGTCAGCAAAACAACCACAGACACTACACTTCAATATTTTACTTGTTATCAGGAACCTTTAACATTTATTTGAGACTTCTGTGTTTTTTTCCAGTGTGCCGTCCCTACATCAAGGTCTACCAGGGAATGCAAGCAGTGTATTCATCTGGAGTCTAGTAAGTTGCTCACACATGTGGTAAAGTCATTTGAACATTATTGTTTACTTCAAAGACTGTTGGGATCCTTTAAAGCAGTTCTCAGTTTAAGTCAGTTTAATGTTAATTTTAATTCCGAGTTACTGCTTTCTGTAAATATCTGTAATTGCTTCCAAACTGTGGCTCATTTTGACAGACTATTCTCTGTTGTTTTTAAGTCACATCGGTCCAGGCCACAGAGACCGAGTGTGCATCAGCCTGGAGCCGGCCCAGCTCCTGAAAGGGGACATCATGGTGGGAAAAACAAACAAGCTGCATTTTCAGAAATAGTAGCATCAGCACTGATTGTAGTGATCGATCTGTATTTTCTTTTTTCGTAGATCAAATGCTATCACAAAAGTGACGTAACTTCCGAGCGTCAGGTTATTTTCCGGCTGCAGTTCCACACGGGAGCAGTGCAGGGTTACAACCTGATGTTTGAAAAAGAGGACATGGAGACTGCCAACAAAGGTGAAAAAAAAAAAACCTTGAGAGCAGGTCTGAACGTGCCGCTGCTAGTAAACAGCATCTCCTTTGCAGCATCTGCAAGACTCAGTCTGGACTTAATTTAGACTTGGCACTTTCAGACCGATAATCTTGTTTTCCTAAACATGTTACGTGTACTGAGAGAATCCTAGCTGCGGACCAACAACACCATTCGTCTTTCCAGCTCTGAATGAAGTGCGCTCATGGCATTCCTGTGTATGCTGATGTTTCAGATTCCAGATTTCCAGATTATGGTAAAGTGGAGCTGGTGTTCTCCGAGGGACCAGAGAAGATCCCAGGTAGATTCATAGCTCTTTTTTAAAACGTTTCTACAGGGAGAGGTAGTTAGCAAAACAGTGCTGGCTTCATTTTTTTTTCCTTTGCGCTGTCCTGTTCTCTGGACTTCCCCCTCTGCCCCCTGGTGAGAGGGGATGTGGAATGCTGCAGAGGGGAAATGTAGTGTGAAGTGTGTGCTGACAGAGAGGTAAAGAAACTCAGCATGTGCTGCCCCACAGGAGTGAAACTGTATGGGTCTATTTGTCTATATGTGTGAGTTAAACACATTTCTTAAGTATAATGATTCTAGGAGCATAGTGAAGATTTTTCTGCATGGGTCTTTTTGGCTTCCAGGGGTCACAGTAAAACCTTGATTAAACTCGTTTTGTTTTTATTTGTTGTAATTATCCCATAAAATGCTATTCTTAAACAAAGAATGAAACCTGTTTTCAGTCCTTATGCTAAGCTAAGCCAACTTTCTGGTGTCTGGAACATCATATTTAGCATGCAGACATGAGAAAAGTGCCGATCTTCTCATCTTACTCTTGGCGAGAAGTATCAGTATTCCCCAAAATGAGTCCTTTAAGGCTTTTACACCTTGAAATTCTAGTAAATAAGTCAGGGTAATTGAATCTTTACATGTTTTTCTTTATTTTTTGGGCAAATATATATTGTTGACAATATATATTAGATACCTATATTAAGCATTCTCATCAGAAGTTACAAATGAATTGTAACACAAGTATCAGTATTCCCCAAAACTATTCCTTTAAGTCTTTTCCACTTGGAAATTCTAGTAAAAAAGAAGTCAGGGAAATTGAAATTTGTGATTGTGAATAGTAAGATTTGTTGATAGTATATATTACATAGCGATTCCATGAATGTTATTTTTGGGTCCAGGTGCTGACAGGTGGCAGAATGGAGCAGATGTTATTGTGGACTACAACACGGCAGATCCTCTAACCCGCTGGGACTCGTACCAGAACATCTGTGATGGTGAAGGTACTGTTGCTACGCCGCATTCATCACTACATGACTCACTAGAATTGGTTACAACAGGGCCATGGTCGTCCAAATGAATCAGACACTATGTGAGCAAAAACAACAGATTTATGAATGGAAACGGGTTTATATGGGATGTTGTTTTGACCTTATATGTAGTCTCCCACCTTTCTGTCCTTATGACTTTTCCAGCTTTCGGTGTGTTCTCTGTATTTTACTCTTACCCAACACACACAGAGAGTCTTCTTTTCTCTAAGGGAATGAACATGCTATTGAGGGACTACAGTGTGATTGCATTAACATCCACACACGGTCACCGCTAGCTTGAGTTATGTTGCAATGGTTATTAATGGGAATTTACTTATGAGAGGAACTTAAAACCCAGGCTTCCAGGCAGGTAGACTTTCAAAAACAAGACTTTACTTGAGTGTTGTTTCTGTGTGAAGGGTAGGGAGGGATGTTGTTGTATGTAGGGAATGCTGGGTTCAGAGGAAGAGCAGTTAGTTCTCAAGAGATTTCTGTTTTGTTGTTTCATGAAATGAATAGGCATGCTTTAACCATCCCACACACACACACACACACACATATCCACACACTCCCCAGCGCCCACACACACACACATATATATCCGCACACTCAGAGCCACCCTGTCGGGGCGTCCCGTCCCCGCTGTGGTTGTTTCTCTCCACTCAACCACAGAATTCACAACAACCTCCCAGAATAGAGCAACGTGGTGGCGGCATTAAAACCCAGATCCACCCTTTTCCACTATTCATTGAGTGTTTTTATAAGCAAAGTGCAACTTGATGAAAATGAGCTGCTTTTTTTTCTCACATTTTCATTTAAAATGCCCCAACAAATCCACATAGAATGCAATGAAAGGGCAGCCACTGAAATTTAAGCGTTCATTAAAAGCAAAACAAAGACATCAACAAAGGAGCATTTTTTTTTTCTGCTGCCTTGATTCCAGAGCATTCATGTGGGATATTTACAGCCTTGTTTTCTCATGTAAACACTACATCTGAGAGGGGAGACTCGGAGCTTTGTTGGAATTCTACATCTACTTACCAGCAGCCCTCTGGCAGGCCCGGTTTGACTGTCACTCAGAGGCTGGTCAGGAGGAGGAAGTCTAGAAATCGTTTGCCACTGCAGTGCTAAGGTTGTGAAAAGAAAACCTCATTTACTTCAATGGCTTGTCTTCAATTGCCCGAGTGTGTGTTTATCCCTGGTGTGTGAGTTAAGAGTTGAATTTTAAAAGATTGTTTTTCCAGAAAGGTTGTTTACTTAAGTTTATTGCCAAAGACGGTTGTTGTCTTTGTATAGCGGTAAGTGGTATTTAGGTTGTGTCTCAGATATCACTTTGTAGTTGCTCAAGAATCGTTTCAGTAATTTAATTGGCTCTTTATAGGTCAATTTACCCAAATTACAACAACAAATGTATTTCTTGCTTACCTCTAGCTGCATACAGATAGTTTTGTGATATCATTCTGTCGGATTTCTGCTGCCACCCCGATACAATGCAGATAAATTGGATTTAATTTATGGGGCTGAAAAATACAATAGCTCAAAGGTTTAACAGCAACATTTCTTTCCACAAAGGTTCCACAGACCATGCTGTCAGCATTTTTTATTAGGAAAGTTTCTTTTAGTAAAATGCCATTCTATAAAAACTGGTCACGGCAATAAATATATAAAATCTTGACCATAAACTAGAATACAACACTCAAAAAATTATAGTGCATATTAAAAAAAGGAGGACACTTTAAAAATAATGAAACTATTTTGAATAGAAGTTCGTAGTCTTTTATCACATAATACTATCGCAAGCTCTGTGACAAACTGATGGTACAGTATAAATATATCTGTAAAGAACAAGACAGCCATCACATGGAAACACCTGCAGGCTCCATCACACCAAGCACGGCTGGATATAAGGAGCATCTGACATTAACTTTAAGACTAAGTCTGTAAAATCCTTGAAAAGACTTGCATCAAAGTCCTTATAGGTAAGTCTCACCACTCGGCATGCATCTTGGTAACGCCCCAGGCACAGCAGGCCTCCATCTAAATGAGTGGGGAGAGAGTCATAGCTGCAGTGTCAGTGGTCACCGGGGCATACACAACTGCATGTATAGAATCACCAGTCAAATCTGATAGAAATTGCCTTAAAGGTTTGGTAACTTGCGTGTTTCCCCCACATCTTATACTTCACTACATATACGCAGTTTCATGACACCACACTTGAATCAGTGCAGCAACACAATAGATTGGCTGCATGTTTACTGGTTTGGCTGTTACAAAGCAGTTAATTGGCTTTTGGACACGTCTCATATAACCGCCATCTTTGGCGTTATGGAACTACACACCTCATAGGGTGCATTCCACTACTCATACTACCATACTATATAGTATAGCAGAAAGAGATTTAGTATGTCAAATGCTGCATGCCAAAAATACCAGCATGTCTCTGTAAGGCATTTCACGGAATACAAGCCAGCATGCTTTTCTGGCCATTCTGACCCTCAGTCTGTTACTTCACATACTTCACATACATCATTACTTCACATGCACTGCACGAGTATAAAATAGCTTTAGTTGCCTAAAGCACACAGACAGATAAAAGCTCAGTCTGCACTACAGATTAAGGTGAATGTATGAGTAAAATGGTCAAACCTTAAGGTGCAATATTATGATGAATTAATATGTCCCAATTGTATGCAGATTGCATGCAGCATTACACTGATTTAAGGGCTGCTGTAGTATATACTGAAAGTAAAATGATAAAGTATGGCATTTGGAACCCAGCTATAGATTTTTACTCAGAATTCTTGGAAATAGTGGCTTTCTCCCTTATAGTGTCTGCGCTAACCTCAGATATACACATATAAAATTTGACCATTTGTGTTGCTCATCTCAAACTCTTCACATTGCTTGAAAAAAAAAGTCTGGGTAAAGAAATGTTAGCTCAAATTTGGAGCACCACCAACATATTTTTATTCACCGTCTTGGTATTCAAGTAGAAGCAGAATTCTTACTGATAGAAATCAGAAAACTTGATCAAATACAATGCCTGCATGGCCTCATACTGCTAGTAAGAAAACATTTACACAAATGAAGGCTTCCCATGTAATAATTGAGTGTCCTCGACAGTTTGTGCCTTGTTGTGCTCTCTATACGTACAGCATGTCCTGTGCCAACTGTACAAAAGATTTTAAGAGATGTAATTCCCAGTGTGCTGACATCTACACACATGTAGAAGCTTGGGCGGAAGAAAATGAGGACGATCATCATCATTATGCTTTTTGACTCACATTTCTGGCATTCGGGATGGTAGTAACTGAGAAGGAATGGAAAGGGCTGGGTAATTGCATAGCCATACACAACCAGACCTCCTCCTGTGATACGAGAGCAGCTTGAGGAACAGTTGCGGCTTCGCTGCTCTCTGCACTGTAATTGGTGGATTATTCAGGGACTGACCGAGCCACAACAGGCAACATGATGAATGCTAGATATAAATGGTTTGCCTGATTTTTTTTTTCTTTTTCTCAAGTTCACTGGCTAAGAGCATATTTGGTGAACCGTCTATGGCTTCGTTAATGTCAGTGTAATCTGCGATAGGTAAAACTGTTTTTAAAACAATTCTCGAACCCCATAATTGGGTTTTAGGGGGGCACATCTGTTTTCTCGCCAGTATTGTACATGGGGATAGCAGGCATGTAATTTCATGACACAGGAGAGTGAGAGAAAAACAACTCGGCTGCCGCTTCTCATGAAAATCGCCCAGAGCTCCCTGTAGAAGCTAATGATTGCTTTAATTAAAAAGTGTCTTTTTACAGAGTGCAAATGTCTTGAGCTGCAGGAATGTTGTTTTCATTCTCTGATCCTCTCCGGGCCGCCCTCTCTCTTTCTTTCTTTCTTTCTTTCTTTCTTTCTTTCTTTCTTTCTTTCTTTCTTTCTTTCTTTCTTTCCCTCTTTTTTTTTTCAACCTCTCTCCCCAGTGGGGTAGTCCCCTAATTCAGGGCAAGAGGTCGGGTTACTGGCTTCCTCCGGCCCGCCTCCCTCCTCTAGCTCCGCCCCACTTGTTTACATTCCTCTGCCCTTATTTGGAGATCTCAAGGTCCCCCCCCTTGTGTAGAGTGCAAACACTCTCACCTTCTCAGCAGAGAAAGAAAGCAGGGCCAACTTATTCCAACTCTTGATTTGCCCCTCACTGTTATCGGCCGGGGTAGAAGCCATGTCGGCTCTCACGTGTCTGCATCGTGTCCTCTCCTCTTCGAGTTTTGTTCTACTGGAGACTGGGATTGTCTCGTATGCTCACCTGGCAGGAGCAGGAAAGGTAAGAGATTTTATTCTTGAGACAAATGGGTTGCCATGAGAGAGTTGAGAGAGAGGGAAAGAAGGGAGGCATGATGATGAGAGGGCTGACGGAGAAAGATGGCTGGTATTAAGGTTCAGAGGTTAAAAGGCTGCTTGCACCTTGCTAGGAGGAATGTTATGAGAGGGATTTGTTGGAAAACTCCCAGTGGAACTGACCTGCGTGGAGCTCTGAGCCGAAGCTGCAGGTTCCACCAGTGTGTTTGCGTGAGTAGGGGGGGCTCAAGTCATACATACAGGAGCTTTCTGAGGAGGAGGAGGAGGAGGGGGAGCTTTTATCATGCGTGTCTGGTATTCAGAACCTCTGGTCATGGTTTGACTGAAAGGCAAGCACTTAAGGCGGTAGGTTGAGGGAGAAGCGTAGGAGTCATGTTCCAGCTTTCTTTTGTTGAAGCAGAGGGAGAGTGACAGTGAAACAGCAGTTTTACTTACTTGGCAGCAGCTCTGTTCGCCCGCACTCGGAATTCGTCTCCAAGTCTTTTGCAGAAGTCTAACAAGGCTGAACCTGATTTTTTTTTTTTATTGTTGTCGTGATTTGACTCTGATTACAAAATGAGTGACCTTTGCGATTTTTCTTCTACTTCTGAGGATTAAGGAGATTGTTTGGACATATGCCGGGGGTCAAGGGGCAAGCGAGAGGGAGTTGGGTGGCTTAATCACAGCGGGGTGAGGAATGCAGGGGTCAGACGAGATCCACAGCCGTCTGACTCTTGGAGCAGCATTCAGAAGATTTAGCATCTCTTATATAACCTGTGCATGAAGGACACCTTTGGCTGTTGCACATGCTACACTGCTGCTACTAAACAAGTGCTTTGACAGCTCACCTGGTGGCCTGATGGGAGAGGATGAATGGAAAATCTTTGAAGTAAGCTTGAATCACAACATGAAAAAGAAGGATTTGGTCGGTTCTGCTCAGCATTGCATTTTTTTCTGACACATCTAATTAGGTGATATTCAGCAAAATGACTCACAAGATTGATGTTAATGCCCAGATATTTGTGGTGTGTATTGTCTGAAATGTTGTCTTTATCAGGTGAGGCGTGATTATATGTGAGCTTTGTCAATCACAGATTCTGAAAGTTTTGTGGAATGACGTGACCGTGCATGTTAACAGAGTCGTGTTTTATTTGTGGTTTTGTGCCGTTTGTGTTCCGTCTGTGTGAGTCTGTGCTGTCTGTGTGTCTCTGTGTGTGCCCATACCAGCTGACTGTATGAAGCGCTGCATCTCTTCTATTTTGCAGCGCCACGCTCTCAAGGCCTAACCCAGGACAAAGCAGCTAACAAGAGGAGCCCCAACGGAGGAGAGGCCACGCTGGGCCGAGGGGCCCGCACCACCTCCGCCACCTCTAGCCCTGACCATAGCGACCACGCCCTCTCTGTCAGCAGCGACTCAGGTCTGTCCAGCACTTCTCTGTGGGCAGACAGACCCACACCTGTGACCACCACCACCACCACCACCGCCGCCACCACTGCTACCACCGTCAAGGCGAATCAGGTGGGACCCAGCCAGAAGGAAAAGGTCCAGCTGAAGCGCCTCCTCAGTGGCTTTGGCCTTGAGGATCCATCACTGGGGGAGATGGATGATCAGGGCCCTCGAGTGGGCATCCAGCAGATAGTCCCAGCACAAGTGCACATCAATGGAGACACCCAGCCTCGAGAGAGGGAAACAGATATCCTTGATGATGAGGTCATTACAGGTCATGATCTGCACAGTGTGGACAGCTTAGGGACCTTGTCATCTTCTTGCCACAAGAGCAGTCAAAACTCCCTGTTGTCAGATGGCTTCGGGAGTCCTGGAGCAGAGGAGCAGCAAAGCCAAAGCCAGCACCACCTCCACCACACTGCACCTCCTCCTATGGAGGAGTTTGAGAGATCCTATGCTGAGGCTAGAAGGGGCTGTCTGAGCTCCAGGAGCAACTCTGTGGCCTCCTCTAATCCCAGCAGTGCTCCTATGCCCAAGCAGCACGTCTACCGACAGGGAAGTTATTCCACACAGTCCTGGGTTCGCCAGCAGCAGATGGTTGCTGCACAACAGTTTATCTACATGCCAGAGGATGGAAACGACACAGAGAGATATCCTGGCAACAAGCAGGGGAGCAGTTTACCCAAAGCAGACCTGCCAACCGAACCACAGGCCCCTACCAGGGACACAGCAGCACCCCACAAGGAACAGGCGACGATAAACAACAACAATAACAACAAACGGGACGAGGAGTTCAAATCTCTCACAATGGACATTGACAATTCCATTGACCAGCTCAATCAGCTGATCATGGACCTGGATCCCACGTTTGTGCCGGTGTCGAGCCACAGCAGCTCCATCAAGAGGAACGGCAGCACACATGTCAACGGCTCGGTCGGCAAATGCTCAAACGGCATCAATCTCAGACTCAACAATAATAACGCAGCGACCCTGACAAACACGCAGCAGACAGGTAAGATAGTCAGACAGTCTGGGTGTGGTGGTGATGATGATGCAGTGCGGTCTGGATGTGTGATTGTGGAAATAAATGTGTGGCATTTTTTAATGAAACCAGAGAAACTGTTTAGCTAGATATGATAAATAAACACTGCAAAAATATTAGCATTAAAACAGCTTAAATCACCATGCTAGGAATGTTTGAACCTGAATAGCTCCTCTCCAACAGTGTTAGCTTTTCTTCCCCTTCACTACAGAGTTAACTCCACAAAGCACACCTTTTCTCCCTCTCCCACCTGGCGTGTTTTAGTGGCAGAAATAGCAGGGTTGTTGCCAGGTTTTCAGATGTTTGCAGTATGTTTCTGAGGAAAGAGCGCCGTCCAGACTTGTCTGTATAGCTATCTGAGTACAGGATCAGTATGGTGCATGAAGAGAGGGAGAGCAGCTGTCATGCTAAATGTTTGATTTTAGAGACTACGTATTGAGAATACAGATATGTACACAATCAGTGGGTTTTAAATTGTTTCCCTGACACCTTATTGCTGTGTATAGAAGCACTACATATAACATAAATACCATTTCTTTCATCTAATATTCATCACCTCTCATGTGATGTATCGTCACCCTCCATCTACCTGGACTCATTTCTTCTGAGCTCTTGTTCATGATGTGTTACTAAAATATCTCCTTTTACTGTTGTTGTTAGGTTTCTTACTCACAGGTTATGCAACATAATGAACCTCCAATAGATAACCACTGAGTTATTTCCTCTTCGTTCATGTCCAAACTGATCCCTGGATCATATTCAGATGAAACTCTGCAGAAGAATTCACAATACGTGTTTTCATAACTGTACGTCTGCTTCCACCCACAAGCTGTAAAATTCAGTCGAAATTTGAAGATGATAAACTTCCATCTGTTTTTGTTTCCTCTGCAGCCCACGAATGGTGACTAACAGCATCAGTAAAACATCACGTAACATGTTGTGTTGTGATTTCCGATCAAGTAATGTTGATGCCTATCTCTTTACCATGCTGCAAAGATTGCAACATTTCCTTATCAGATTTGGCTCGCAACCATACAAGTTCTCAAGTTCGGTGCTAAACTAAACTCAAGAATATTCATACTAGGTTCGATTTGCACTAAAACCCTGTGAGGCAGAGAAAATTCAGAAAGCCGTCTGGATGCATGAATCACACGTGTGGTTGCAGGGGGAGGGGGGGTGCACAAGATGGGGAGGCCTGAGGAATTTCCAGAAGAGGAACAAGTAAGCCCGCAGGCTACGTGTTTTCCATTCGACTCCAAAGGCTTACCTGTCTGCGCATATCCACTACACAGAAGCACCATTCCAAGAAACAAACGCCGAAAGCTATAACTTTTCTAATTTGCAAATAATCTGTAGGCAGAAATTGATTGTTTGCTTTTAATGTAGATTTTTGAAGTTTTCACTGGTGTCTTTCTGCCCAGCTGGGTCATAACATGAAGTTGGAGCAAAAGTTGCTTATGATAAAAGACGGGTGGTTAAATTATTCCGAGTTATGAGTTCATCATGACTGAAGAAATTCAAGCTCTAGTTGTACTTTTTGGTTCTTTCTATGTTGTGTCCAGTGTGCATGTCACTAGACGCATCGTGCCTTTCCTGCTTGTGCTCATCGTGTTGTTGCATGTTGCTTTTCGCTCTAACACTGACTGCTCACCCGTAGCTTTATTAAAGAGGTGAAGAAAATAGAAACAGGTAGCTGGAAGGAGTTTATAGCATTTATGTTTTTAGAACAGAACTGGGGATGGCACACAGAAATGATCTCCACTAGAAGCTAAAGAACTGCGACCCAACACCAATTTCTTTATACTGTAATGACTTGCAGGAAGAACATGTAATTACGTCTGTAGTATTCTATTTCTAATTGAGAATTTGACACAAGAAACAAAAAGTCAATACGTTTGCATTTGCAGGTGTTGTTTATTTTGATATCAGAGTTATTGCATTTATGAACTACTTTTATTTACTCATGTTGATACAAAAAGGTCTAAGATTCCTCTTTAATATGGCTGGGTGACATGCATGAAATCATCTTTCACAATATATATATATAGAGAGAGAGAGAAAGAAAATGTTTATATAGATGTACAGTATACTGCAATATATTACATTTTAAAGCAATTTAAGAAACCATTATTAATATATAAAAACATAACACAAACTACCTCAGTGAAAAAAGTTCAACCAAGTCTTATTTCACAATACTGTACATATTAAATTCCCTATCCCTACTGTTGAGGTCACATTAGGTTACAGAGATGATGGCACTAAAATCGAAGGACTGGAGAGAATGTCTGTTTGTCTGTGTGGTATAATCTTACACGTCTTAGCCAACAGATACACTAAATACACCCATTTCCTAAATCAGTGATACACACATCATCAAAATCCTGCAAAGGTATGTATATAACGAAAGAGGAAAAACGTGCATCACCAAAAAGCATGCATGGAGAAATGCTGCCAGGAACACAGACTGTGTCATTAATACTCGGCCCAAAGTGAGTAATGATCCCAGGCATTAGCACTTCTGCACCATTAGCATTCTTCAGGGCTGAGAGGTCGAAGCTCACTGGGAGGGCTCAAATTAACACCCTGGTGCTGAGTGGCAGCACTCCACAGAGTAGTCACAACATTGAACTCCCCCCCACCCCCCGTACTCCTCACCCTCTCACCCACCAGCCAGACCCCTGGCATTCCTCAGCTGTCTTCTCCAAACATTACTGGAAGCAAACCCTGAGCAACTGACCCAATTAAAATGTCACCAACTTTTTAACGTAAATGAATTTAGCTGAATGGTATTATGATGATGTGGATGTGTCAAGTTACGCATATTAAGATACGATCAGATAAAATCCCTCACCGGGGAAATGTACATGTTACAGCAGC
Organism: Chromis chromis; assembly: GCA_900302755.1. Lineage (NCBI taxonomy): Eukaryota > Metazoa > Chordata > Actinopteri > Pomacentridae > Chromis > Chromis chromis. The sequence continues at coordinate 41,812 of OMNN01101562.1, forward strand.
TCGATACAAATGAGGCATGGATTAAGCAGGACAAGGAATGCAAAACTACAATAAGGCTAAAAATAAAGATAAAATAAAGACTATGTATTCCTTTTACATGTACAGATGAGGCGTGAAAATGTACATTT